>PITA01001965.1:0-79037 GCA_004023965.1 Spilogale gracilis
CAGTGCCCTACTGGAACTCGGTCCTCTCCTTTCCCTCCGCAACACCCTACTGGAACTCGGTCCTCTCCTTTCCCTGGGCAACACCCTACTGAAACTCGGTTCTCCCCTTTCCCTCGGCAGTGCCTTATTGGACCTCGGTCCTCTCCTTTCCCTCCGCAACGACCTACTGAAAACTCGGTCCTCTCCTTTCTCTCTGCAACACCCTACTGAAAACTCGGTCCTCCCCTTTCCCTCAGCAGTGCCCTACTGAACCTCAGTCCTCTGCTTTCCCTCCGCAACACCCTACTGGAACTCGGTACTCTCCTTTCCCTCTGCAGCGCCCTACTGAAACTCAGTTCTCCCCTTTCCCTCGGCAGTGCCCTACTGGACCTCAGTCCTCTCCTTTCCCTCCTCAACACCCTACTGGACCTCTCAGTCCTCTCCTTTCCCTTTGCAACGCCCTACTGGAACTCCGTGCTCTCCTTTACTTCTGCAATGCCCTACTGGAAATTTTGCAGACTCTGCTTCATTCAGTTCATTCATAAACATGTTTCATCCTTTCCACTGGAGACACCATTTACAATCACGGCACACATGTAAATTCTCTTTCTCCAAGTACCTGCCAATGCCAAGCACAATGGCTCCCTCAAATAACTTTTAATTCGTGGTTCTTACAGGAATGGATGAATAATGAAATGCGTGGGCCAGGTGATCATGAAGAACAGCTCCAAAGTACACTAGGGTCACGACAGGGCCATGTACGGAACTGAGCAGACAGGAGTGGCTCAGAACAGGAAAAACATTAAGGGAATGAGCAATCACTTGAGAAGGCAGCAAAGAAGAAGGAAAGAGATAATTTTGAAACTCCAGACCTCCATCTTCTCTCCAGACCTAGAGGGCCTGGAAAATCCTGTGCATCTTCTCTGGTCCATGAGTGAGGACTCAGCCTCTGCTGAAAGTTCAGCCCTCACCTGCAGTGGCACTCCCCCCCGCCCACCAGGCCGTCCACACTCACCTGAGAACAGGCCCCTTGTCAGCTCTCTTTCCACCATCCAGGGCTCCTTCCCTTGCTCCAGCAGAGAGACCAAATCCGGCCTAGAAACACAGGGTCCTGCATAGGGGCAGATGTGGGTTCTGTCATGTGCTTGACATTCTTAAATTGAGACCCAGTCCCTCGGTTTTGATAGAAAAGTGTTTCATTACAGGAAGAAGCAAAAATAAAAGTGAGCAGTGTCTGAAAGACACTGAAGACGATGCTTCAAGCATAATGAAGATACCAACTTTAAACTCTACAAACATCAAATTCTCATCTTAGGAATCCCGACAGAAATGTAGCCCAACACTTCAGGAGACTCCTCGCCGACCGCTGCAACTCAAAACTGATGAATGGGGGCCCCTGGGGGGCTCAGTCTGTTAAGTATCTGCCTTCGGCTCAGGTCAAGTCCCGCATCAGACTACCTGCTCAATGGGGAGTTGGCTTCTCCCTCTCCTTCTGCCCCTCCCCCTGCTCATGCTCTCTCTCATTCTCCCTCTCTAATAAGTAAATACATAAACAATCTTAAAACAGGACAAAACAAAGCCTGAGAAATAGAAGTGGCAGTTTCCTGAAGACAGGTTCAGATTTAAGAGAGGGACATCTTTACCTACTGACCCCAGGTCACCACGGTTCTCCCACATCTCATTCTTACAGAAACTCTTCTGAGCTGGGTCCAGCGGTTGGGAGAAGTTTACAGCCATATTTGTGATGGTCACCAAGCCCTGAAATGGTACAAACACACTCTTTGATCAAATGTGCCCACAAATCTGCAAAGGCTCTGGGGAGGTGTATGAGAGAGGCAACGTGTCCAAGAATTTCACTTATGTTTGGAATGATCCAGGTCACGTCATGACTAGGCCTAGTCATACTGTCGACATTTGGGAAACAAAAATAGAGAAAATAGGAAGATCTCCTTTTGCCATGGAGAATTGGTAATTTTGCAGGAGAAAACAAACTTACACCTAGTTGGAATTTCCTAACACTGACCGAAAGTTCCCCTGTTTCAACATGCATGACTCAACATGTCTACAGGGTTTCCCTCTCCTACATCATCTTTGATGAGAAGGGTGGGTTGAGATCCTGCTCAAAGTCTCCTCACATCATGGCATTGTTTCTGATTAAGAGCCTTATTTGTGATTCATCACAACTAATTGTTCCACTTCTTCTAGTGTGCATCAAGACTGCGTGCTCTTGGGGCACCTGGGGGACTCAGTCATTAAGTGTCTGCCTTTGGCTCAGGTCATGATTCCAGAGTCCTGGGATCGAGCCCCACATTGGGCTCCCTGCTCAGTGGGGAGTCTGTTCCTCCCTCTCCCTCTGTCTGCAGCTTTGCCTACTTGTGTTCTCATAACTCTCTGTCAAATAAATAAATTAAATCTTTAAGAAAAAAAGAAGGCGTGCTCTTCCTTCTGGCAGGATACCCGGTCTACAGGAAGAAGCAGACTCAAGCAGAAACTTCTCCCAACTCCCTGTGATCATAGTCTCTCCCCTCAAGAAGACTCTTCCTGGGAAAAATACTGTGTCTTGAGTAGAATTTATCGCACTTACCCGCTGCCTCTCAAACAGAGCACTGTAGTCCCAGTTTTCCCCTAATATGGGGCATTCCAGACTATAGTTTGTGAATCTCTCCATTATCACTGCCTGGGGTAACTTTTCTTTAGTGATGTCCTTCTTTGCAGGTAACTCCTTGGTCTCTGGCACAGTCTTCAAATCTGAACAGTATGAAGAAAGGAAATCTTCTCCATTATGTGTTAATATGAAGAAAACTTCCAAAATATAATCAAAGGAATTAAAATCCTCAAAAAATGTATTATATAATAACTTTTTATATGACTAGCCAGCCCTACATTCCCTTATTTGTGTAGCTTTCATCCTAAAGGATACAGTACGAACTTTCTCACCTAAATCTAAGATGAACTGTGGCTAATGTCAACAAAGAGGGAGGAGAGGCTAAAAAAAGAAAACTGCTATATGATCCTTATTTCAATTTTATTAAGACTCACTTTGACTCTTTCTTCATTTTTCCAGAAAAAATCTCTCTCCTTTTCAACAATGCCTCTTCTATTATAACGCTAACTAACAAAATTTCAAGTCCAGGCCTTAAAAGTGCAACTCTTCATAACCGACTAGAATCTCGGCAAGGGATGAAGGATTGACAGAAGGAAACAGCTACTTAGTTTTATAAAGTCGTTCAGAGAACGTGATTTAATATGTCGAATGGAAAAGTTTCACAGCTCTCCTACAGCCAACGACAGGGAAGCTCTATCTGTGGGCGGCCTAGCCTGTTCACAAGTCTTCCCTTGAAGTACGATTTCAACAAAGAGGTTTTACAAGATTCCCAATTCTTTAGAAATTGTTGCCGTTTCTTCTTGTAGTAACCTCCAAGAGAAGTCTATAATTCTGATCCTTGTTTTGACTGATTTGTTTTCCAGAAGGAATTTTGTAGTTGAAATCACTGTATTCCCAAATGATAGAAATATCATCACAGTATCTTCAAGATCTGTCTGTCAAATCAGAATCCGCATTTTCTTTTGAGAGCCAGTCCCCCCACTGTCTGGTTCTGTCTGCACCAGGAGGCCCACCTGCACCCAAACTGATGACGGCCCACCCAGACCCAGCTCCTGGCCTGCTGGTCTCTTTCTTGGAATTCTAATGTTTCTGCTAAAGGTTCTACTCTCGTTCTTGTGTATCTTGCTTGAAACTGGGAGTGCTTTTTATTTCTCCTCTTCGGTCCCTATTCATACTTACCATACATCCGACAGCAGTTTCCACTTCACTTAAGTCATATACAGATACCCCTCTGTCCCCAGATATGACATGGTTAATTCTTTAATAGCTCGTGCTCACCCACCAACCCGCATCTGATGGCCTTACTCAAAACTGACAATAAAAGTCAGTGAAAGAAGTCTATACATGAAACAGTCACTTAATCAAAGAGAAAAAAGATAATAAAAACAACAGCAGCATCGGCCAATGATTTTTTAAAGAAGAGACAGGATCATGTAAGCTTGAACGACAAAGGGTCTGAGAAGGAGCTAGGAAAAAACGGGATCCAGGGGAGAGGAAAGAAGTCCTGTTCAGAGGGAGAGGAGCAAAGGTGGATCGGAGATTAGGGAGGGTGAACATCTAGGGAGCCTGTGCTCAAGAGGTCTCAATTTTGCCTCTAGGCCTGGAGGCTTGGCAAGAGTCTACTGATGATCCCACACAGCTGAGGTCCTGAGCTGTGACCTGCAGGGCCTTCCCCCCAGCAAGGCCTCCCATGCTCACCTAGGCACCGGCCTCTTGTCAACATTCCCTTCACCATCCAGGGCTCTTTCCTCTGTTCCAATGAGGAGATCATATCAGGCTTAGAAATGCAAAGTCCTAAGTAAACAAGAAGAGATAGAAGGTGGTCAGGCTGTGGGTCTGTACAGACTTGAAATGCGGGCCGCCTGGCTTGATGGAAGAGTGCTAAGGGAGTAAAGGGCTCGGAGCTACGGCAGGAGCCAGGGAAGAGATGGGAGAATGGGGGCGGGGGGCACCCTTACCCAGCGAGACCAGGTTCCTGTAGTTCTCCAGCATCACACTCCTGTACAGATTCCTCTGAGCAGAGTTCAGCCACTTCCACTCCTCTTGGGAGAAATCTACAGCCACATCCCCAAATGTCACCAAGCTCTGAAAGGACAAAACCGCATTCTTGCTCAGTCACTGCCCATGCCCCCCCTAGACTGGGGGGTTGTTATGGACTGAACTGTGTCCCCCAAATTCATACACTGAAGTCTAACACCCAGGACCTCAGAATGTGATTCATTTTGGCGACAGAACCTTGAAAGAGGTGACTAAAAGTTACATGAAGTCATGTGGTTTGGGGCCCTAATCCAATCTGACTGGTGATCTCATAAGAAGAGGAAGAGAGAGGCGCCTGGGTGGCTCAGTTGGTTAAGCGACTGCCTTCAGCTCAGGTCATGATCCCGGAGACCTGGGATCGAGTCCCACATCGGGCTCCCTGCTCAGCAGGAAGCCTGCTTCTCCCTCTCTCACTCCCCCTGCTTTTATTCCCTCTCTCGCTGTGTTTCTGTCAAATAAATAAAATCTTAAAAAAAAAGAGAAGCGGAGGAAGAGAAACCAGGGATGCGAGTGCACAGAGGGAAGAAGGTGTGGGGAACACAGTGACAGGGCCACCATCTGCAAGCCGGAGAGAAGCCTCCGGGGGATCCAACCCTGCCAGCACGAGATCTCCATCTGCCTTCCAGCCTCCAGGGCAGACCGGGAAATAATCACTGTGTGAGCCCGCAGTCTGCGGTGTGTTGGCACAGCAGCCCGAGCAGACTCACACAGGGGTCTGAGGGTTACCTCCTCCTCCTTCTGGGTGAGAGACTAGCACACAAGGAATAAGAGCCAGAGAAAGAGAAAACCACTGAGCTAGCCCCTGCCCTAGGAGGACTGGCAGTTCTGTGCAGCTCGACACACGAGAGAAGTATGTGACATCAATTCAGGACAATAAATAATGGAGGCTCAGTTGTTCCATGTTCAAGAGGTCCCAGAGCATCAACAAGAGGACACACGAGTGGCCTTGATCAGCACGAGAATGGGGAAATCAGCCTGAAGATGAACCTAAAAAGGCACAGAAGACTAAACCTCGAAGTGGGTCCTAAGGATTTCTATTTCACTTTCAGTATTCCTTAGACGTTGAGCATTCATGTTAATTAAAAACAAAACAAAACTAACAAAATTCTCTTTTTCCTGAAATTAAGATGAGTGTTTAAAAAGAAGGAAAAATATTACAGGAGTACCTGGGTGGCTCAGTCCTTAAGCGTCTGCCTTTGGCTCAGGTCATGATCCCAGGCTCCCAGGATTAAGCCCCACCTTGGGTTCCCTGCTCGGCGGGAAGCCTTCTTCTCCCTCTCCCACTCCCCCTGCTTGTGTTCCCTCTCTAGCTGTGTCTCTCTGTGTCAAATGAATAAACAAAATCTTTAAAAAATACTTAAATAAATACAATTTAAAAATTCTGATACATTCCTGTGTATTTGAAATCCCACCAGTGGCTGCCCTCTGGATTGAAATGACCAACAGCCCTGAGATTTTAAAAGTATATAATGAAATCAGGAAGCAGGAAAGTCCGGTGACCACCAGAGGCTGTATGCAGACTGCAGCCCACGCCGGCTCCACCATCTCAGCTAGTTATGAAACCTCTCCGTCTAGTAGAGGTTGCCTTGCCCTTGGGAGGTGCAAGGCGCCACAATCGTGCTAAATGAATGTCAGCTACCACGCTGCTCACCAGCAGCTCCTGTGTACAGCTTCACATAATTCTGCTGCAAACAAAAGTCCCTTTAAGGTTTGGTGTCTGTTGAATGATATGCCATCATGTGCTTTTTAACCAGCATCGCTTCCGAAGGTATTTTGAACCAAATGTGTAAAGATGAGTCAAAAGGGCTTTGTAATTGATATCCTGGTTTGTGTGAAGACAGGAGACTCTTGATGCATAAATCTCCTAATACCCATGCCATGGAAAACTCCTGCTAATACTTTCAGGAAATAGCCAAGAACCACTTGGCATGAGCCTTGAGTGGAAGGCACGCTCCCATACCCACCTGAGTGAGCTAGTCTGGAACAACACTGGTTGGCTCTCACTAACATCATCGAGCTGCAGCCCTGGCCATGAGAGCTGAGGAACTGATGCGCCGGCTGACTGAGGAGCTAGAGCGTTCACTTTGTGGGGAAGCTCAACTCTGGGTCCCCGAGCTGCTCATACCCACCTGCACCAGCAGTTAAATGCCTTCTGATTTTGAAACCTGTGCAAGACTCAGTGGCCTCTCAAGTAGACTGGAACTCAAATATTTCAATGCAGATGCTGAGTGAAGGAAGCCAGACACAGGAAAACAAGTAGTGTGTGAACTCACTTATATGGAAAAGCTAAAACAGTCACACTTTCAGAAGCAGAGAGCAGAAGGACAGTGGCCCAGGGCAGCGGGGGAGGAAATATGGAGGTGACGGTCAAAGGGAACAAAGTCTCAGAATACAGGATGAATCCGTTTGGGACATGTAGAGCCTCATGCCTACAGATAACAATTCAGTATTATATCCTTAAGAGTTGCTAAGAGGGTGGAGCTTATGTTAAGTGTCCTCGCTACCAAAAACAATAGTAACAGTAATAATAATAATGATGAGGAGGAGGAGGATGGTAGGAGGAAAATTGGGAAGGTGAGGAATAGTTTATGGCTTTGACTCCACCGCTATACACTTACCCTCACACTCACTGAGCGGTACACATTAAAAAAGTGCAGGTTCCTAAGTATCAATCACACCTCAATAACGTGGCTTAAAAACAAACAAAAAAACCCCACAACCATTTCTTTTTTAAACACTTATTATTTAAGTAATCTCTATACCTAATGTGGGGCTTGAACTCACGAGCCCGAGATCAAGAGTCGTGCGCTCTTCAGACTGAGCCAGCCAGCTGCCCCCTCTGAAACCCATTTCAATGCAGATATTTTCAACTGGTTCAAAGGTACAGGCGCTCATACACACGCTGCTTCTAGGCCTTTATTCTGACCTGATTCTAAAAGCCTGTTTTTTACGGCTATCAGCTTTATGGTTCTCTCTGCACACTCCTTGCCTGGCAAGTCTTACACTTATTTTTTTCAGATATTTGAAACCTTTTCAGATATTCTTTACTAAATGAAACATTACATAAAATATAGTACATAAATTGTATACAAAAATACCCCTTTAAAATACTATCTTTACAGCATCTATAATAACTTCATAGTCTATTGGTGCAAGAGAAAATGATGCCTAATCTTCCTGCATTTGTTACTATTTTGTCATTGGTGAGAAAACTGGAATTTGGAGCCTCTACTACACAGAAGAGTGTAAGTTCCAAAATTTTCCTATACTTGGCAACTTGGTTTTTAGGAGTCTGATTTTTTTTTTTTCTTAATAAGAAATGTCCCCTTCTCTACCTCTCTACCTCCATGTCCCAGAGGGATCTAGCATTAACAGGGTATGTGTAACCTTCCAAGTAAGACATTTCCTCTGTTTATACAGACTGCCCTTTATGTAAAGAATCAATGACTTCTGGGGAGCGCCTGGGTGGCTCAGGTGGTTAAGTGTCTGCCTTTGGCTCAGGTCATGACCCCAGGGTCCTGGGATAAAACCCAGCACTGGGGTCCCTGCTGAGTGGGGAGCCTGCTTCTCCCTCTGCTCCTCCTGGGGGGCCTACCTGCCCCCCCCACTCGTGTGCACTCTCTCTCAAATAAACAAATAAGATCTTTAAAAAATATTAAAAAGACAGGGGGTCGTGGGGGGTAAGGAGGGAAAAAAAAGGAATAAGATGGGACTGGGGAGGGAGATAAACCGTAAGAGACTCCCAATCTCAGGAAACAAACTGAGGGCTGCTGGGGGGTAGGGAGGGAGGGATAGGATGGCTGGGTTATGGAAAAAAATAAAAATTAATTTAAAAATATTATCAAAAACAAAATAAAAGAAAAAAGAAAAAGAGAAATGCAACTACTTGAAAAAAAAAATCAAAGACTTCTGTTAGTGCCATATTCTGAATGTTTGTGTCCCCCCAAAATCCATACATTGGAATCTAAGACCTAGCGTGTGATGGCATCTGAAAGTGGAGCCTTTTGGGAAGCCCTCTGGTCATGAGAGTGAATCCTCTTTAACAGTCTTAGTGTCCTTATAAAGAGACCCTCCCCACACACAACTCCTTTGCTCCTTCCTCCATATGAGGACTCCCAGAGAGGGCGCTGGCCATGAACCAGGAAGTGGTCTGCATCAGCCACCACATAAAACCTGCCAACCCCATCATCTTGGTTCTTCCCAGCTTCCAGAACTGGGAGAAATCAATGTCTGTGGCATACAGGCCGCGAACCCCACGGGGGTCTAGGTTAGCAACTGCAGGGGTCCGCGCTAGCGGCTGGCGGGGGTCTGGGCCAGCAGCCCGCAAGGGTCCGCGCCAGCAGCCTGGACAGAATACGAGAGCTAGCAAACGTCTTATACTGGAAACAGGACAGATTACTGCTCACAGAACTTCCAATATGCCAGACCCAATTCTATATACTGACTCCCCACAACCCTGAGGGCTGGTACTAGCTCTACTCCCATTTTACAGATGAGGCCGCGGAGAGCTGTACGCTGTCCAAGATCACAGGGTCAGCTGCAGAGCCAGGACCCGAAGCCCAATGGCCTGGCTCCTGAGTCCACACCCTTAACCTCTACATCAGGGGCCAAAAGTCTTTCTGTAGAAGGCCAGAGGGCAAATATTTTCCTCCACCACAGTGACTTAAGCCTCCTCTTGCAGTGTGAGAGTGGCCACAGACCACAGCTAAGCCATATGGGTGACGCGCTCCAAGGACACTTCATGTTGGGCACCACAATGTATACTTAGATCATTTTCACAGGTGATAACATATTTTCATTTTTTTTTCAACCGCTGAGAAACATAGCATTTGTAGCTCCTGAGCTATACAAAAAGAGGTGGCTGGGGTGCCTGGGGGGCTCAGTTCTTAAGCGTCTGCCTTAGGCTCAGGTCATGATCCCATGGTCCTGGGATGGAGCCCCGCATTGGGCTGCCTGCCCGGTGGGAAGCCTGCTCTCCCTCTCTCATTCCCCTGCTTGTGTTCCCTCTCTCACTGTCTCTCTCTGTCAAATAAATAAAATCTTAAAAAAAAAAAAAAAAAAAAAAGAGGTAGCAGGTTTGTCTGCTCCTGTCCGGCACCACGTACCACTGGCTGACTGTGCATCACCTGAGGGCTGGTCCGTAAACCCCTAATTGTCAACGACATGAGGCTGCTGGCGGCTAACACTTACTGAGATCTCACTATGTGCCAGCCACCTTGACATTTTTCTAGACACTTGACAAGCACTTAATTAATCCTTCAAAGAACCATATTAAGCCAGTACCATTATCATCCCCATTTTTACAGATGAAAAAAATGTAGCAATTAAAGTTGCCTTTAAGCGATTAAATGCTAATGCCAGCATCGCAACCCAGGCAGCAGAACTCCTCCGCCCATGCCTGTGACCATGACACTAGCATGCATCTAATAAAAAGGTCTACTCTGAAAACAGCCATAATGCCTACTACCCATTCCCCCTGATAATCAAACAAGACCCACTAGGCAACATGCCTCTCAGATACAACAAATTTTCTCCAACTCATGTCCAGATCAACCCGCTTCATTCAAGAGTATTCAAAACAGGGACGCCTGGGTGGCTCAGTTGGCTGGGCTGCCTTCGGCTCAGGTCATGATCCCGGAGACCCGGGACTGAGTCCCACATCGGGCTCCCTGCTCGGCGGGAAGCCTGCTTCTCCCTCTCTCACTCCCCCTGCTGTGTTCCCTCTCTGGCTGTGTTTCTCTCTGTCAAATAAATAAAATCTTTTAAAAAAAAAAAGAGTATTCAAAACACTCTCAACTGTGCACGTCCTATTCTTGATTCCCATTGTTAGCGTGGACATGTGCAGATTTCCAAAGGGGTGTCAAAATGTCACACTACACCAGCGAGAAAACATAATGGTAAACCCAATATAAGAATGTGATGGGGGGGGGCGCCTGGGTGGCTCACAGTGTTGGGCCTCTGCCTTCGGCTCAGGTCATGATCTCAGGGTCCTGGGATCGAGGTCCATGAGAGGCTCTCTGCTCAGCAGGGAGCCTGCTTCCAGCCTCTTTCTCTGCCTGCCTCTTTGCGTACTTGTGATCTCTCTGTCAAATAAATAAATAAAATCTTAAAAAAAAAGAGACCACCAGATCAAATTCTTTTTTTTCTTTTTAAAGATTTTATTTATTTATTTGACAGAGAGAGTGATCACAAGTAGGCAGAGAGGCAGGCAGACAGAGAGGGGGAAGCTGACAGAGAGCCCAATGCGGGGCCTCGATCCCAGGACCCTGAGATCATGACCTGAGCTAAAGGCAGAGGCTTTAACCCACTGAGCCACCCAGGCGCCCCTGGTGGTCTCATTCTTAATCTTAATATAGAGAAAGAGGTTAGAAATAAACAGAAAACAAAAGCAATTCTATCCTTATACAAAAATACTTTCTGTTAATACCCACAGGAAAAAATGAATAAAAGCCTTTTATATGGAAAAAAGGGCACTTAAGGGTTTGGTGGTTTGTTTTTTGTTTTGTTTTGTTTTTTGTTCAATTCAATTAATGTTTAAGGCACATGAATAAAAAATCAGTAATTTTTTCTTTTTTGGTGAAGTCTACTCTTTTTACACCATAAATTCTAGCTTTTGAAGGCTCTATTGCTATTCCATCTAAATACAACTTTTAAAGTATTCTAATTTTACGTCAGCTTAATAAACTTTAATCCACAAAGTGTGAAAACTTCTAGGAATGTATTCATAGGAAATAATCAAGGATAAAGCACATCTCCAGGTATAAAAGTGATTATTGTAATACCATATTAAATACCAAAACACTGGCTATAGGGGAAGCTCACATATTCCTCTACCAAATATTTTCTTAATCAAGTACTGCCAATGAAACTGTCCAAAATCCCCACCCATGTCAAGTGTACTTGGAGCAGAAAAGCAGATATATTAAAATATATACAGTATGTTGAAATGTGCAAAGAATTTAAAAAAGGAGTGAAGCAGAGAAGAAGATGTGAGAAATTTGGGTGGGAGTCTTTGGAGCTATAGATAGAAGGATCAGGAAAATAAGAAGGCAATTTTCGAGGAAACAAAGCAAGTGATGGAGGAGGATAGAAAAGTCAGAGGTCCAAAGGACCAGGTCAGGTAGCGCCCTGTCAGCACATGAAGGATGTGGCCTTCATTCAGGGAAGCCCCTGAGCAGAGAGGAATACAGCAGTGAGAACAGGCCCCGCTTGGCGGCAGTCCTGGGGTGCAACTGCTGGGAGCACAGGTAGAAGCAGGAAGTCACAGGAGTAGAGTCCAGGGGCGGACAGTAAGCTAATAAGGACCAAGGCAGCGGCGGAGGCAGTGGGCACAATAATCAGTCATCAGGTTGTGAATACAACGTGAAAACGGAGCTGACAGGATTTACAGTGAAGCCAACATGGGCGGCAGGAAAAGAGAGGAGACGAGAATGACGCAGAGTTTCTGGCATGAGCAAACTGACAGCATGAAACTGTCACGGCCAGAGCCAGGGACAACAGTGGGAGCAACCAGTTTGGGGGGGAACCTCAGATGTCAGATGCGAATGTGTTAGGGTCTGAATTCCCTATGCGACATTCACGAGGAGTTGTCAAGTTGGATGCACTGCCCTGGAGCTCAGAGGCGAGGTAAGAGCTGGAAAGGCTAATCTGGGAGAAGCCTGTCCATGACTAGTTTTTACAGATGAGAACGGGCGGACCTCCTCAGGGAAATATGTACAGAGAGACAAGAAAAGACAGCCAAGGAACACCACCCCGAGGCATGCTGACAGCTGTAGGTCTGGGAGTTGAAGAGGAACCAGCAGTGAAAACTGAGAAGTCAGGAAAGTGGGAGGAAAGCCAGATGAGTGCTGTGTCTTACAAGCCAAGGGAAAAAAGGGGCCCACTGGAGAGCAAGGGATGAACTATTTCAAGGGTTGGCAGGCACCTGTTTTTGTAAATAAAGTTTTATTGGAACACAACCTTGCCATTCATTCACATATTGTCTGTGGTTGCTTTAGTTCGAGAAGGCAGAGTGGAGCAGCTGCAGCAGAGACCTTATGGCCTGCAAAGCCTAAAACATTTACCACCTAGCCCTTATGGTGACAGTCTGCCAGCCCCTGAGCTACTTCAACTGCCAGTGATGGTCAAGAAAGACTGAGGGCTGGACAGAGCATCTGGTAATGAGGCGATCACTGGTAACTTGCTTCAAAGTAGCTTGGGTGGGACAACTGGAACCTGGTTCATATATTTATGAGCTGTCTCTCATATTTATGAGACACAGAAGACAGAAACTATCTGTTAGCATTTAAGAAGCCACCCAATCAAGTGAGATATAGACAGCTTCTCACACTGCACTGGTGCTGCTCTTTCTGCCTGCCTAACAACACCTCTCCCTTCAAACCATGGCTCCAACACCATCTCCTTGGGAAAGAGCCCCTACCCTTTCCTCACAGGCAGCTAGGAGCCAAGAGCTCCTCTAGTCAGCTCTCACCTGTACTCGAGAACCTTTTTGCTTCCATGACTTTCCACCAATAGGCTGTGAGCTCCTTGAGAACAGGGCCTGGAGCTTAGCCTTCTGTTTCTCCAGGGCCTGGAACCAAGTGGATGCCAAACCCACCAACTACAGAATAAGCAGCTGTCGTGCCTGCCCCAAGGAGGACCTTAGGGCCCCATCATTGTCCCTCAGAGAACAGTGGCACAATGAAGGGCTGAATCACTCCACCAATGAAGAATGAACACCCAATGAGATGAAGAGGGCGCAGGGAGGGAGGCCCTGGGCTAGCCCTGTAGCCCATCACTCACCAGAATGGGAGGAAATGGGAACCAGCTCCCAGGACAGGTCTCTTAAACTGAAAACTTTTAAAAGAAAACAAACATTATTAAGTCCTGAAAAGCAAGATTGCATTTCAGAGAGAAGAGTGGAAATGCCAACTTACCTGAGACATGGCTTTCAGTTCAGTTCTTGTCCCTGCTGCCTCCTGCTTATGCCTCCTCTCCTGGAGAAGGACAGTGCCCCTGGAGGGAAGAGCTGGGGGAAGAGAAAGGAGTCGCTGGAGACCGAGTCTACACTACTCTCCTAATCAACAGTCCCTTTTTGCTAAGTCTTAAACCACAGCCATAAATCAGAAAGGGCTTCAACAGGTGGAGGATCAAATGCTCGGCGACAGACGGATGGGACCACTTTTGAAGGACTGACTTGTATATGACTGTCACTCTACCCAGGGACTGCCACAGCGGGAGAGGGTTTTTCTCTCTCTGGGAGCATGAATTAGGATGGCGTGGGGTCAGGCTGACCCTGGGCAAGTCACCGTCCCTCCCTGCACCGCTACTGGATGCTCGGACTCGAGGTAAACTTCCAAATCTTTGCATTCCTCCGACCTGCCAGCCTCAGCCTAGGGAGGCCCTCTGCCCCAAGACGTCACCCTCCCCGCACTCTGAGGACCTGAATTCGCCCCCGTCCACCAGGCCCGACTACCTATCACCCTCACCTCGGTTCTCAAGCCCCGTGGTCACCGCTCCTCGCTGGCCTCTGGATGGGGAGCCATTCCTCGCGCGCGGCCTTCCCCGGGCAGGGCGGGTGAAGGCAGACGGGGTCCCCGCAGGCCGGCCTCGACCCGCCCCGGGCTTTGTGCGGGGAGCGCCTCGGCGCGACGGGGACCCCCGCCCGCGGGCTCCCGCGCCTCTGCCCGCACTCGCCGCCCCCAGCATGTTCGCGCAGCGTAAGCGGTCGTTCCCTGCCCCTCTACCGCCGGCGCGCCGGGCGTCCACCGGGCCCCGCCCCACGCTGCCCTGCCCCGCCCCGCGCCCTCCGCGGCCGCCGAGCCCCCGACCCGGCCGGCCGCGCGAACCCGGGCCGCCGGCCGCCGCCGGAAGTGGGCGTGGGCGGCCACCGCAACGCCCCCTGGGAAGCGTAGTCCCGGCCAGGGCGGCGACGGGATTGAGCGAGCGCGGGCCGCAAAGCGCCAGCCTTCCCTGGGCCTACACAGCGTCCGGCTTCTCCTCTCCGGGCCGGCCGCTTCCGGCTCTTGGGGACCGCGGTCTCCGGGTGGCTATAGACACCCGACCCGAACCTGGCCGGAAGTACAGGCCTCCGGACGGACGAAGAGCGCCCCCCCCTTGCTTCTGGGAGTTGGCGCCGGGTTCGGTTTCGCGCAGGCGCGTTCCCTTGGCCTGGACCGGGGCTGACGGTGAGGGGCGGGGCCGCAGGGCTGAAGTGGGCGGTGCTGGGGTGCAGCAGGTGGCGCGCTCCTCGGGTGGGCGTCCCACGGATGTCCCCGCCGACCAACTGAGGGGACGCGCGCGGCGAAGGGCAGCGCTGGGCCTTGCTGGTGTCCACAGTGTGACTGTGCTGGGGGCGTGTGAGCACCGCGTGCCTTCGCGTCCGATTCGCTGCGCACCGTGTCCCCGGACACTCGGGCCTCCCCCGCCCGCAACACCGGTCCTCCAGATGCCACTCTCCCTGTGCTTGTGGGTCCTGCACCTGCACCGCCTCCCCCTAGACTCTTGTCGGGGCTAGTTCCCACGTGTTACTCTCACAGATCGCTGCCCAGACTCATAATCACAAATGACACCACTTGCCTCGTAACCTTTTAAGATCTGCTGCATAACCTTCATCTTTATCTGAGTTAACTGAAGTCTTTCCACATTTACATGTTTAGGGCCAGTCTTATCAGAGCCGTCCAGACCTTTGTGGATCCCTGGAGTTGGAAGCTTCTTTTCGCTCTGTCAATAACCTCACTTAACAAGAGCATGGGCGTAATGCTCTTGTCACAGTCACCATCACTGACCCAAGAGGCTACATGTTGTTATCATTTAAGACAGAGAAATGAGTGGTAGCTAGGGGCTGGGGCAGGAGGAGGAGACGCACTACAAAGGTCTTATGTATCTTGGTGATGGTAGTTACAGGACTGTAGGAATTTGTCAAAATTAGAATTCTGCACCTAAAGTATGTTTTACTGTACTAGCTTCTAAAAACTCATGAAATTTTACACGTAACACCTGTGTGTAAATATTTTCTCATTAAAAATGAAGTTGTAGGGTGCCTGGGTGGCTCAGTGGGTTAAAGCCTCTGCCTTCAGCTCAGGTCATGATCTCAGGATCCAGGGATGGAGTCCCACATCGGGCTCTCTGCTCAGCAGGGAGCCTGCTTCCTCCTCGCTCTCTGCCTACTTATGATCTCTCTGTCAAATAAATAAAATCTTAAAAAAAAAAAGTTGTAACGCCCTCACTGACATAGAGTTAAATTTAAGCCATTTTAATTAAAAGACTTTCTTTGAAAATGGCACTGGCTGGGGAGGGAGCTTAATTAAAACCAGCAAATAGAAAACCATGGGTAGAGAATATAACCTGTTCTTTTTCTTCCAGAAACCGGCCTGGGGGTTATAATTGGTGTGTAAGCCTTCTCTTCTTCTATATATAATGCCATACCTGTCCTAGGCTTGACAAATATATCACTCAGGGATAACCAGATCCAAACCATCAATAGCCTGGATGGTCTTGCAGGTGTCTTCCATTTCCACTTACCGTTTATCATTGTGCGTGATAGTTCAAGGAAGCGGACTGTCCATAATCCTTCAAAACCCTAATATCCTATTTATTCTTGACTGTCAGGATCAATCACCATGGCTTTTTTTATCCCTCTAGTGGCATGAAACATAGGGAACCGACAGAGGTCATGTGGCCTTCACTGTTGTTCCTGATTGGAAGACTTCCTTCCAGGACTAAAACCTTTACACAAGCATAACTCAGAATTGGGAGACTAACAATTTTGAACATGGGGCATTATACCCAGACATGGCAATTAGTACGAGGATATGTCCCAACCATACTGTCTTTCCAGTAACTATTGTAGAGCAATCCCCACCTCACCCCTGCCTTTCTAACTTTATAAAACCAACCACTATATTTTTTGCCTTCTTTTCAAAAAATCTTCTCTCCTAATGACAAGAGCTTAAAATGGCCAGGTGGCATTCTGTTTCTGATTTAATGATACCATTACCATTTGTCCTTATGGAAGAACTCCTCCATTTGGTGCTAAAAACAAACCACATCACCAGAACCCAGAAACATAAAATAAAGAAACAAAAGTTTTAATGTGAGTCCTTCAGCATATACTTATCCTTTCTTTAGGATTTTTAATCCATTGCTAATAAAAGTGCCTTTCACTAAGTGAAAGGCTGTTTAAATGAAAAGGAAAAAAAAGATTCCCACTACGTTTAATATAAAAATAATGATTACATCCCAACCTCAAGTACTCAATTTTTGTGGACAGAAAAATAGATCAACTGAACAATGAACACAAGGTTATGAGAGTAAAAAATATTGAAAGCAAAAAATACAGTGAACACATAAAACAGTAACACAATGAAGATTCGTTGTACTTGCTTACGTGGAAATGGAAGATTTAGTGTGTGGTGGTGCAAAGGAGTACTTTTTTCAGGAAGAACATTCCTCTTTCTGCTCCCCCCACCCAGTGTTTCACACTTTTGGGAAGCTTGAGGTTATCTTGCACTTTTCTGCTTATGAGTAGTCATGTCACAGAAAAAAGCAAAATATTTAGGCAAACAGGCTACACAAAGTGATATAGAGCATACCTCTTGTTTGTTGTGTGCATTAAAAAGCACAATATTTGGGTTCATCTACACATGGCCTGCAAGTCAGATTTGTTCCACATGATAGCCTCTAACTAAAAATTGTTCTGCTGAGAAAATTGGTAAGTGTGCTTTGTCAGAAACCCTATGTTGAAATACTACTCCTTAGAGTGTATGTAGTGTACCTACCTCTTAGTGGTGGGAAGGACAAGGAGTAGCAAATTACTCTTCAATATGCCCCCAAGCGCTGGGCACCCAGGGAATTCATGAAAGTGGCAGTTCCCAGTGCTTCCTTGGGATTTGATTTAGGCTAGTGTGAAAGTGACCAAACCAAATTGGAATAACTACTTTTGCTTTGTCTACCAGGCTTTGGTCAGGAAACACACACACCATGGGGTTCAGTAGAGGGAATTTTACATGGGAAACTAATACAATAAAAAGGTGCCAGGAAAGGTGAGAGGAGGAACAGGGAACCAACTCAGATCAGTTTCAGGAGAGCAGCTACCAACCCTGGAGCCTGAAGACTGAAGGGTGGAGGGGATATTATTAAGCCAGGAACCAGGGCCACTCAGAGCTAGACAGATCCACAGGACATGGGATCATAATAAGGGGTGATGGAGAAAGGTAGGACAGAGGCGATGTAGTTATCACCATGGCCACCACACAAAGCAGAGCAAGTGAGAGAGAAATATCCTAGCTTCCCAACTCTCACCTTCTGGTGTATTGCCAGTGCCTTCCACTTAGTAAACCAGACAGAAAGCCAGTTGTCAACGCACTCTGGGAAACATCACCTGTAGAACACAGAGCAAGGGATAAGACAGGAAATGGATCTTAGAGCAAAAAGGCAAAATGGCCCAGAATCTCACAGGCCCTCCTCAGAGCTGGACCAGGGCAAGAATTGCCCCATAATCCTCCAGAATGACTGAAGTACATGTCCTTGTAACCTAGAATTCTTCCAAAAATGTTCTTTTCTTTTCCTTAATAGGCACTTACCTTGCTAAATGGCTGCAATTCTTTGAGGAATGCTAGGAGTAAAAGTCAATAGTGGTGTTACAGGGAGGTTTTCCTCAGGAGTACCTACATGTGTGATAATGACCACTGAGGCCTCCATGACCAGACATGAAGTGTTTTTAGACAAATGACAAAGTCAACTCTCAGGGGTTGACCACTGATCTCATTTGTAGACCTGCTAGTAATCACAGTCAGCAATCTGTCACTGTCAGTGGTAAGCTAGTAGTTGTACATGAAGCCTTGTAAGGGAAAGAAGTATGTATACTTGTGCAGTAAGTTTATTGTAATTTTACAGAGGTGTAGCACACAAATGATAGGATTGTCAGTTCTGTAGAGCAGTTGGTTCTCTTGGAAGGCCTTTGTTGACTTTTACCAATGCATGCTTCAAACTGACAAATGGGTATGATTCTGA
The DNA here is from genome assembly GCA_004023965.1 of Spilogale gracilis. Taxonomy (NCBI): domain Eukaryota; kingdom Metazoa; phylum Chordata; class Mammalia; order Carnivora; family Mephitidae; genus Spilogale; species Spilogale gracilis. The sequence continues at coordinate 18,614 of PITA01001965.1, forward strand.
CAATGTTGGTTGATATTTTCATTTACGTTAAGGAGTAAGATCAAAGTGAAGCAAGACGAGACATAGGTCAGACTGTCCTGTCAATGACAGGACTGAGCTCTTTGCTTTGAATACTGGAAGACTATTTCCTCTACTTTTTGTACAGTTCACAATGTATACACACGACACATTTTTAAGTTTAACTTGATTTACTAACATTTTCACTGTCAACTTTTGAAGTCAACTGGCCTTGATGTGTAGTGTACACCATGAGGTGCACCCACCATACTTGAGGTAAAGTTACCATGTCACTGAACACAGGGCTCAAAAGAGATGCACGACAGCAACTATTAAGTGGTACGTCCCCCTAAAAATGTTAATTATAAAGAAAATATTGTAAATAAATGCTCAAAATCATTTCCAAATTATTGTTTTTAATATAACTTGTTAGTTATAGTAAAAATTTAGATGATAACCTATAAACATATGCATACAATACATACATGTTATATATTACCCAGTACAAATATATATTTACACACACACATATAAGCACACATACGTATACACCTTTTAACAACCACTTCACAAAATTTCCAAGACTATAACAGTTAGCTCTTACAAGCCAGAATGAGCCTGCCCAAGTACGCCACTAGATCGACTGCTTTGCTTCTGGTGAGTTGCTGCTAGGGCTCACCATTCCCTACGCTGCTACACTTGCTAGAGATCAGAAATCCCTTTCTAAGAGCAGCCCCCCTTCCCAGCATGTCAGATGTCTTTAGGTTGGCGAATAAAGTACTCTCTAAAGATAGCGATGCTTTCCTCATGGCACAGGTTCAAGGAAAGACATTTTGGCCCTGTCTCAGGGAGCCTAATGACAAGGTAAGTGAGAAACCCAGACATGAGAAAGCAAGTTCGGCATCCCAAATTTTCTGGCTCTTTCCTGTGTATCAGGCAAGGTCATTTCTGTGCTTTAAATAGTGTTTATAGTCAGGAGTTATGATATTTGCATTTATCTACCCAGAAAATTATGAAAAAAGCAATAAACTGCACAAATAAGCACATCACATATGTAATACCCTGTGTGTATAGCATCAATTCAGCCCAGTTCAAAATTTTGTTCTAATATCTGAGGTCAAGCCCCATGAAAACTCATTTTTGCAGCCATTTTCTTGATTCTGATATAAATGTTCATACTTTGAGGAATCTCTCAACCATTCCCTAACCTCTTTTTTTTAAAGATTTTATTTATTTATTTGACTGAGAGAAACACAGCCAGAGAGGGAACACAAGCAGGGGGAGTGAGAGAGGGAGAAGCAGGCTTCCCGCCGAGTGGGGAGCCCGATGTGGGGCTCGATCCCGGATCTCTGGGATCATGACCTGAGCCGAAGGCAGTCACTTAACCAACTGAGCCACCCAGGCGCCCCATCATTCCCTAACCTCTTATATCAACCTCAAGGCTACTTTAGAATCAGATTTTCTTTATTTTTTAAATCAGTGAAGCCACAGTGTTGGTGAGCTAAAAGGGAAATAGGCTAACCTTTAACGTTCATCCACGGCTATCTCAAGCAAAGAATAATTACTTGGTATGGTTTCTTAAGATTTCTTACAGGCTTCAGAGTTTTTAAATCCCCAAATTCTCCCACAAATCATCATTCCAATAACTAGGATACCAAATCTCCATTAATGTCAAATAATTTACTTAAGAAATCTGCCAAAATTGTGAATTCACTTGGCATTGTAGCTCATTCTTTGATTTTTTAACAATCACAGGCAGAGCTACAAGGGAGAGTCTTTTAACTATATTACCAAAATGGTTGCTGTTCTAGTCCATGCTTTAAAACAAAAAAATTAAAAAGTCATCATTGCTTCTGCTTTATATTTTCCAATTCCACCATGAACAAGCATTATACAAACCCCTTGGACTGGCATTTCTTGTCTTTTTTATTGCTCTAAAAATGACCTCAAGTACAGCCGATCAGCTGCTTCACTGTTGCTATGAAAGTTTCCACATGGGTGGCACAAAATACAAATAGGAACCTCATAATCTTTTGCTCCATTTCATCCAATAACCAATCTTTAATAATCATCCACATTTTCTCAGGATGTTTTGCCTGAAATCCATTCAAGGATATCAATTTCTTTTTTTAAAAAGATTTTTAAATTTTATTTGACAGAGAGAAACAAAGCTGGAGAGGGAACACAAGCATTGGAAGTGAGAGAGAAGCAGGCTTCCCGCCAAGCAGGGAGCCCGATGCGGGGCTCAATCCCAGGACTCCGGGACCATGACCTAAGATGAGGCAGAGGCTTATCCAACAGAGCCACCCAGGTGCCCCCAAGGATACCAATTTCTGTCTTGGTTAGGTTTCTTTGGTTGACAGCAAAAGAACGTAATCTAATTTTAAAATGAAAACAAGATACTGATAGGATACAACTTGGAAAGAATATGAAAGAGGTCAGTTCTAGGGAGCAGAGCAGCAGGAACACAGGCAGTATCCTTAAGTTGTGGCCAAAGGATGACTCACAACGTCCTCCTGTGTCCCAAGGAGAGAGTTTCTGATTGGATTAAAGTGAATCAGGTACAACTGGCACCGAATGGCGTCAGAGTAGCCCAGGGAAAAAGTCTATGTGTATTTCTGTGTGCATGTTTTCACTTTGTATTGTAGACAAAAACAAATATCTGATATGTATGTATTTTCCTAATTTTAGCATCATAAATTTTTGGTATTTATAACCATGCAATCATAGTACAATTATGAAAATTATACCACCAACTAGTATAAGATATCTTTCTGTATGAAAATTTACCTCATTCTTTTCAGTGAGTGTGTAATCTACTGAATTTTCTTTTTTAAAAATATTTTATTTATTTATTTGACAGAGAGAGAGAGAGAGAGAGAGAGAGAGAGAGAGAGATATCACAAGTAGGCAGAGAGGCAGGCAGAGAGAAAGGAGGAAGCAGGTTCCCCACTGAGCAGGGAGCCCGATGTGGGACTCGATCCCAGGACCCTGAGATTATGACCTGAGCCAAAGGCAGAGGCTTTAACCCACTGAGCCACCCAGGCGCCCCTAATCTACTGAATTTTCTATAATTTAACTGATTAACTAGTTTACTACTGCTAGTCATTTAAGCTGCTCCAAATTCCTTGCAATTCTATAATAAATGTGCTTATGCATCTATATTTCTGCACTTTGCTTTTCAAGAAGACAGATTCCTAGATTTAGAATCATAGCAAAGTGATTACATTTAAAATGTTGACAGGTAACACATCAGCTCTAAAATGGCTTTTAACCAACTTAATCCTCCCAATGTATAAAAATATATTTCTCACATCTGCAACAATACTAGATTTTATCCATAAAATTTGTGATTTATGTTAGTGGCAAGGGCTTTTTTAAATTGCAATTTATCTGATCATTATTGCAGCTAGGAACTTCCTCTATTTTGTTTGACAGTTCCATGTTCTGTATCTGTGAGTCACTTGCTGATGTGCTTTTCAGACTGTATCTTATCCTTGATGCTTTTTTAAAAAAAAGATTTTATTTATTTATTTGACAGAGAGAAACACAACTAGAGAGGGAACACAAGCAGTGGGGATGAGAGAGGGAGAAATGGGCTTCCCGCCAATCAGGGAGCCCAATGAGGGGCTCGATCCCCGGGTCTCTAGGATCATGACCTGAGCCAAGGCAGTTGCTTAATCAAATGAGCAACTCAGGCACCCCATCCTTGCTGCTTTTCAACAGCACTTTTTAGAAGGGTCATATCCTTCATATATGTATGTTTAAAATATCACCCAGCTCATGTGCCTTAAAGTTTGCATAGTGCAAAGGGTCTAAATCTTTTGCATGCTCCTTCCTGTCACTCTCTCTTCATGGCTTCTGGACTCTGTGTTCACCAAGTCTTCCTGAACTCAAAGGGATACAAATATTCTATATTCTCTTCTAGAATTTTGTGTTTCCTATTACATCTTAAATCCATATTCAGGGAACTTCTCTGTAAGGAGTAAAATGTAGCCCTGAGTTTACTCCCAGTTGGATAACTAACTGTCAAACACCATTTAAGTAATCCATCGCCCCCACTGATATATCAAAAATACTACTTTTGTGGGGCACCCGGCTGGCTCAGTTCGAGGAACATGTGGCTCTTGAACCTTGGGGTTGTGAGTTCAAGCCCCACATTGGATGTAGAGATTACTTAAAAATAAATAGAAACTTAACAAAATACTACTTTTTCAATACACTGAATTCACAGGCATAGGATCTTTTCCAAAAATTTCCTATGATGCTTGCCTACTTACCACTCCATGTGATTTTTCAGAACAAAACTGTCAGTGTAAAAATATCCTGCAGTTATCATGACTGGAATTAAGTGAATGTAGACATCTTTGCAGTACTGAAACTTCTATCTAAAAACATGTATGGTCCTCCAGTTATTCAGAACCTCTGTTCTCCTTCAAAAGAGATTAATAATTTCCTCCCTACATAGAACTGTAAGTAAATTAATCTATCATTTCATTTTGGGGGTTTGATATCAGAACTAAATTAGCCTCATGAAAGAAATATTCCAAATACTTCCAAGTATTATGTTTTAAATGTTTTCTATGCTCTACAATAGTTTGATCAGTGGTTCCCTGAAAGCTTAGAATTAATCTGTAAACCTAAGTGTCTTAAAATAGGGCTAGACTATTCAACTTCTCTATTGCTTCAGTTTTAAATAAGTAATTATTTTTTGCCTTAATTAACTATAGTCTTATATTCTTCCCAGTAAATTCTAATTCTTTTGTTTCAGTCTTATCCACAGCTTTAGACAGTTCCTAAAATATATTCTATGTACCAGGTGACACTAAATTTCTGCACCAACAAAGGCACATAGCCTTGGAGTTACAACAAAGCCACCATGTTATTCTGATGTCAAACTTTAAAAATACTACACCTGGAGCGCCTGGGTGGCTCAGTTGGTTAAGCGACTGCCTTCGGCTCAGGTCATGATCCTGGAGACCCAGGATCGAGTCTCACATGGGGCTCCCTGCTCGGCGGGAAGCCTGCTTCTCCCTCTCTCACTCCCCCTGCTTGTGTTCCCTCTCTCGCTGTGTTTCTCTCTGTCAAATAAATAAATAAAATGTTTAAAAAAAAATAAAAAAATAAAAAATAAAATAAAAATACTACACCTGCTAATTCTCATTATCCACCTTAAAACAGTTTCAGTTCCAAAATTATTATACTCTCCTAGTGCTGATATACTGCTTTCCAGGGTTTACCCTTGAAAAATAATTTTTAAGCAGACTCTTAATGATACTGACTTAACATTTACCAAGCACTTAGTCTGGGTCAGGCCCTATGCTAACCACTTTATATGCATCAAATAGTTTAAATTTCCTAACCAGGGTTTTAAGAGAGTAGTTTAGGGGCGCCTGGGTGGCTCAGTTGGTTAGTCGACTGCTTTCAGCTCAGGTCCTGATCCTGGAGACCCGGGATCGAGCCCCACATCCGGCTTCCTGCTTGGCGGGAAGCCTGCTTCTCCCTCTCTCAGTCCCTCTGCTTGTGTTCCCTCTCTAGCTGTGTTTCTCTCTGTCAAATAAATAAATAAAATCTTTAAAAAAAAAGAGAGAGAGAGAGTAGTTTAATTACATTTACGTGTTTAAAAGACCACATGGCAGTTGTGTGAAGAATGAACTTGAAGGGAATAAACTGGATGTAAGACTGGTCCTTATATTGGAATAGTCCAGGTGAAATGACTGTATTTAGGAGCAGGACAATGAGAACTGAAAGAAGTGGATGAATCCCAAAAATATCTAGCAGATGTATCTACGGGACTTGGTGACATAGGGGGTGAGGAAGAGCTGGATGCCTGAGATGACTCTGCAGCATGAACTTTCAGGTGATGACTAAGGTGTGCACTTTGTCTGAAGACTTTTCCACAATCTTTACATTCATAAGATCTCTCTCCAGTATGAATTCTTCTATGTAGATTAAGGTGTCCAATCTGGCTAAAGGTTTTCCCACACTCCTGACATTCATATGGTTTTTCTCCAGAATGAATTCTCTGATGAACACTAAGGGACTGACGATGGCTAAAGGCTTTACCACACACACTACATTCATAAGGTTTCTCCCCAGTATGACATCTTTGATGACATATAAGGGATGACTTTGTTCTAAATGTCTTCTCACATTCAACACATTCATAGGGCCTTTGGCCAGTATGGAGTCTCCAATGCTGAGAACGGGATGAGCTATCACTAAAAGCCTTTCCACATTCGCTACATTTATAGGGTTTCTCTCCAGTATGAACTCTCTGATGTTGAATAAGGCGGGTTGTCTGGCTGAAGGCTTTACCACATTCATTACACTCGTAAGGTTTCTCTCCTGTGTGAATTTTATGATGTTGGGCAAGGTGCGCCCTCTGGCTGAAGGCCTTCCCACACTCCTGACACTCATAGGGCTTCTCTCCAGTGTGAATTCTCTGATGAGTAGCCAGTTGGGAGCTGATGCTAAATGCTTTTCCACATTCCTTACATTCATAGGGTTTCTCTCCAGTATGAATTCTCAGATGACTAGCAAGGTGTATACTCTGTCTAAAGGCCTTCCCACATTCTTTGCATTCATAAGGTTTCTCTCCAGAATGCACTCTTTGATGTTGTGTGAGGGAAGCATGATGGCTGAAGGCCTTCCCACAGACAACACACTCATAAGGTTTCTCTCCTGTGTGAATTCTCTGATGAACCGTAAGGGAGGAGCCATAACTGAAGGTTTTCCCACACACTTTACACTGATATGGTTTCTCTCCAGTATGAATTCTTCTATGCTGAATAAGGCCTATGTGATCACTGAAGGCTTTCCCACAATCGATGCAATCAAAGGGTTTCTCTCCAGTATGGTAATACCTCCAGTGACGAATAAGGGATGTGTTCTGCCTGAAGGCTTTCTCACATTCAATACATTCATAGGGTCTTTTGTCAGTGTGACATCTTTGATGTCGGGCAAAGGATGAGCCATCACTGAAGGCTTTCCCACATTCCTTACATTCATAGGGCTTCTCCCCAGTATGAATTCTCTGGTGCTGAGCAAGGTGTGCAGGTTGGCTGAAGGCTTTGCTACATTCCATACACTTATAGGGTTTCTCTCCAGTATGAATTCTTTGATGTTGAATAAGGTGCACATTTTGGCTGAAGGCTTTCCTACACTCCTTACATTCAAAGAGCTTCTCACCAGTATGTATTCTGTGATGCTGCACAAGGTGCTGACTCTGGTTGAAGGCTTTCCCACATTCTTTACATTCATATGGTTTTTCACCAGTATGAATTCTCTGATGAACAGTAAGGGAGGAGCTGTGGGTAAAGGTTTTGTCACATTCACGACATTTAAACAGTTTCTTTCCTGCATAGACTTTCTTGTGTTTTACTATCACATAATTTTGGGGAAAGCTTTTTTTATCTGACTTGTGATTATAAACATTTTCTTCTATATTGTCTAGATGGACAGATTTCCCAGATTTGTTATAACTGTGATCTATTTCCTTAATAAGGGTTTTCCTATGAGTGGTTACGTCTTGCCTGATAAATGCCTCTTGACTTACCAACTGCCTCTCAAAAAGAACTTCACATTTCCAATTTTCTCTGTAAGTGGAACACTCAAGTCCATAGTCTGTAATTCTCTCCATTAACACATCATCACAGATGAAATGCTTCAGAAATAATTTTTGTGTCTCATATATAGATCCTGAATCTGAAAGATAACAAAAAAGCAAGCGCTTCCTTTACTATGGGCTGTAACAAAGGAAATTAAATATAATGTGTACAAGGTGATTCAAAAAGAGTGAATCCCACAAAATCTATTATGTACCAGCATATCAAAGGAAAAATATGCAAGTGGATTTCAGAGCTCAGGGAAACATGAAAAAGGTGATTAAATGTATGATAATGTAGAAAATGTAGGAAAAGAGAATTAAATGTAGGATAATGAGGTCCTAGAGAAGTAGGCTACAATAATATTATTTTCTTTTATTGTATCCTGTATTAACATAACAGACTATAAATTAAACACCATTTCTTTATTCTTTCCCACTTCTAGTTGACTTGCATATACCGGTAGGTTAATGTGGTTTAAATACTAATATCATTACATAACTACTACTGATCAAAAATCTCTACAGATTCCCAGCAACCACAAATACCTTATGCTTCATGACTTCCCTTGGTGTTTAGGTAAACACCTAGACTAATCTTTTCCTAACCAGAAAATAGTATTTGTATGTACCATTGTTACATGTTTCAATACATTGAACTTCCTATTTCCTCAGAGATCCCTGAACTTCAGGCTGCATAGTAAGGCATTTTTCCATTCATGTTCTCATTTTCACCAGCCTATGAAGAGTGTCACTTCCCAGGCCACATCTTAATGGGGTTTTACAATAAGTCTTTTTGAATAAACCAGTTTCATAATGATATGTAGGTACACATTACTATTATGAAGTTCTTTTTACTGCCACGTAAAATACTTTTCTTGCCTTGTGAGCTAAACACCACTACTAAGTCACTTAACATATATCACAGAAACTCAGGCGATAAAACTTCTCAATAAAAACATCAAGAAATTTGTATTGAAGAGATGATATCAAGAGAAAACTTCAGAGAAAAGGTTGGTATCAAGAAAGGGCAAAAGAGAAAGTGCTTTCCTTTCCTATCTTATCCCTAGTAAATTATTGACTAATCAAATGCTCCCTAAAGCAGTTTTTTCTACACGTCAAGCATTATGGACACTAATGTAATAAAAGACCAGCTGTTTTTCAGTATAGAAAGTGATTAGAAAGGCAAGACCAACAAAGAAAGTAACTGAGAAGAAAATACAAAATATCAAGTGAGAGCCCATGTGCTAAAAAGTAAAACTAGTATTAAAGTTCAGAGATGGAAGAGATCAAATCTACTAAAGCAGTTAAGAAGGACTCTGAAGTGTTAACAAGCTTACCACCCATTCCTACTTCCTTCTTTCCTTCTTAACACTCAGGCTTCAGTAATTCTAGAATTGAGGCCAGGAGAGTAAAATGAACAAATCACCTATGGTTTTTCTTACACAGATGACTGGGAGGAGAAATACTAGACAGAAAAACAGAAAGCTGGATACATCATGGATTCCTCCTATGAAGGCAGTCTTCAACACCAAAACCTTCTTCAGGAAACATTATTGTCTCTTATCTTTTTGGCCTTTCTCAACACAGATGTTGAGATACCTTACTCACTTAATATTAACTGAATCTATACTGTGACTCAACATCCCACCAATTTTATAGGCTTCAAACCCTTTCCTTCTACCTGCCTATTCTTCACAAGGCCAATCATTACTTCTTATCAGGAAAGTTCCTCTAGTTCCCTATTTAAGGTACGTGGTACATTCCTACACAACCAAAGTATAAAGCATGTCTAAGCAGGCCTAATCTCCCTTCCAATATTTGGCTATTTAGAGGACTCTGGAAGTCTAGGACCCAAATCATCTCAAAATGTAAAGATCAAACACTGTAATGGAAGTGAAGGGAGAATTTCATAAAGGCAAAATTATCATGTATGATCTCAACATTCCCTTGTCTTTGTGAACATTCAGTTCAGTGGGGGAGGCAGAAAATAAGCATGTAAACCATAAATAGGTTAATTATAGGCTTTCCTGAGTGTTACAAAGAAAATAAACAGTGGCTTGATAGAAAGTAATTGGGTTGGAATAAAGGAATGTTCATTACAGAAGGTAGTTAGGGAAGGCTTCTGATGAGATGATTTTTGAGCTCTGGCCTGAGAGTCTGTGGTAAGTCACAGTGCCAGGCTAGATAAGATTTAATAAACACATGCCTCCCTGGATGAAACCAGTTGAAAAGCAAAGAAGGTGTGTCCAGAAAACTGGGCCCACTTTAGGGTTTCTGGGCTGAAAACAGCCAGATCCTCATTGTGGCTGAACGCACTCATTGAATAAATGCTTGACTTAGGAGTAACATTTATCTTTGGCGGTCACATATCTCATGCACTCCCTGTCTACACACCCATCATGCGCACAGCTTGTTTTATTCACATGATACTCCCTGTAACACTGTCCTGATCATTACAGCTTCACATTCATTCTGTTTTTCTTATTCCCTTGTTGTATTAATAATATTCACAATAATGGTGGAGGCAGTCTGGCTCGGGACCTTTCGCTACTAGAGCATCTGGTCCTCAGCCCCTCCCCTTTCTCCTACTAAGGTGTCTGCAGTAATCTTTTCATTCACCGTCTCAGGCCAAACCCAACAAGGGTCAAGCATGGACAGACAGCCAAGAGAAGGGCATTGTGGGCAAGAGAAAATAGGAAGTGCAAAAGCCTGAATCAGTAAAGAGCTTGGCGAGTTCAGAAAAGGTGACCACAAGGTAAGTGCAGTGCTGCTCAACTGTACCGTCAGGCACTCGTCAACATCTGTAAGGCAAACAGGGACAAAAGAATGATGCTGCCTGTGATCCAGAAACAACCAAACTTGGAACTCAGACTACCTCTGGCCACACTTGCTCTATCAAGGTTGAGAGATGCCGTATGATGGCATATCTTTAACACATTTGAATAGCTGGGTACCTCACATAGTTTGAAAAACTCTGTACCAAAGTAGAGTGAATAAGCTAAAAGAATCATAGGAGGATAAGATATAAGAAGTAGGATGGAGCTGGTTACACAAGGGATGGAAGGTCTGGGTCTTTCCTATTTGCAATAGGAAAGCAAAGAAAAATTTAAAGCAGCAGGACAGATTATGATTTTCAAGGAGCACCTAATTTAGGAGTTAAGATTCAAGAAACAGAGAAACTTATATAAGTCTATATAGAAAAAGGAAAGAGGGGATGGGAAAGGGCTGGATAGAGACTTTTGCAAATTGAGTTAGTTATTAGAGAGAAGAGATATCTAGACATTTGAGGAGCCTAGGCTAAGTAGTAAAGTTTCAATTTTTTCCTCAGGCTTGGAAGGCTTGAGAAGAGTTTCTAAACAGCATAAGAAAGAGGAAAGTATCACCTTTGAATAGCTGAGCCATTATCTAGAAAGGATTCCCCTGTCTGGTTCTCCCACACTCACCTGGGAATGGGCTTCTTTTCATCTTTGTCTTCATCTCCCAAGGCTCTTTCCCTTGCTCCAGTAAGGAGATCACATATGGCTTAGAGATGCAAAGACCTGCATACCAAGAAAAAAAAAAAAGACATGAAAATTGGCCATATTTTGGGTATTTCAGAACTATAAATCAGTTCCTTAATAATGATGGAATGACATAACATAAATGATTAGATCAAAGGATAGAAACATTTTAGAGACAGATTACATTAAGTTCTGGCATAGTCTAGTGGGACTGCCAAGAGTCAACTCTATAAAAATTGAACAATTTTCTAAGGAACTGGGGCCAAAAATTCTGCCCAGCATTTTCACGAGATCATTAGGCAGCCAGTAAGTGATGTACTGTAAAAAGCCTCTAGAGACAGAGTTTGGAGTTTGAGTCAAGTTAACTGCCTGGAATATTACACAGCCATCAGAAAGGATGAATACCCTCCATTTGCATCAACACGGATGGAACTGGAGGAGATTATGCTAAGTGAAATAAGTCAAACAGAGACAATTATCATATGGTTTCACTCATGTGTGGAACATAAGGAATAGCATGGAGGACATTAGGAGAAGGAAGGGAAAAATGGAGGGAAGGAAATCAGAGTGGGGGATGAACCATAAGAGACTATGAGCCCATGGGAAACAAACTAAGGGTTTCAGAGGGGGTGGGAGAATGGGTTATTCTGGTGATGCATATTGAGGAGGACACAGATTGCATGGAGCCCTGGATGTTATATGCAAACAATGAATCATGGAACACTACGTCAAACAGTAATAATGTACTGTGTGGTGAATAACATAACATAATGAAAAAACAAAAACAGAACAAAACAAAAGTCTTCAGAGGACTATAACAAAATCTACAGCCTCTAAATGTATTATTTATAGCATCTGAGATAAAATCCAAAATTATTACACCTAAGTAGAAAGAGGAAAAAGTGAATCACACTCAGAAAAATAAGCAATTAATGAAGAGCTAACAACTGATAACACAGATGTTGGAATTCGTAGACTGGGATTTAAACACCTCTGTTATAGCCATACCCAAAAACATAAAGGAAACTATGCTTAGAATTTTTCAGCAAAGAAAGAGAAATCATAAAAAAAGAACCTGGTGAAAAGTTTAGAATTGAAAAATATAGTATCTGAAATTTAAAAATTTACTACATTTGGGGTGCCTCAGTGGTACAGTCAGTTAAGCATCCCACTCTTGGTTCTGGCTAAGGTCCTGATCTCAGTGTCATGGATCATGCCCTGCATCGGGCTCTGTGCTCAGTGCAGAGTGTGCTTGAGATTCTCTCTCTCTTTCCCCTCCCACTTGTGCTCACTCTCTCTCAAATAAATAAATAAATAAATAAATTTTTAAAGATCATTACGATGACTTAACAAGACGTTGAAGAAGACACAAAAAGAGTAAGTAAATTTGAAGTTATGTCAACAGAAATGATCTAATCTGACATACAAAGAAAAAAACATTTTAAATAATGAACAGATCTTCAGCTACCTACAGACATAATATCAAAGGTTCTAATATACTTGTTATTGAAATACCAGGAAAGGGGCGCCTGGGTGGCTCAGTTGGTTAAGCAACTGCCTTCGGCTCAGGTCATGATCCCAGAGACCCAGGATCAAGCCCCACATCGGGCTCCCTGCTCGGCGGGAAGCCTGCTTCTCCCTCTCTCACTCCTCTTGCTTGTGTTCCCTCTCTGGCTGTGTTTCTCTCTGTCAAATAAATAAATAAAATCTTAAAAAAATTTTTTTTAAAAAGGAAGTACCAGGAAATACAGCAGAAAAAAATTATTTGAAGAAATAAAGACAAAAATTATTCAAATTTGATGAAAGACATATATTTAGTTTCAAGAAGCACAGTGAACCACGAGCAGGATAAAAGGAGCTTCTCAGAGAAACATTGTACATGCATTGTTCATTCATGCATGAGATACATCTTTTTGGGGCACCTGGATGGCTCAGATGGTTGGGCATCTGCCTTCAGCTCAGGTCATGATCTCCAGGTCCCACGATTGAGCCCCTGAGTTGGGCTCCCAGCTCAGCGGGGAGTCTGCTTCTCCCTCTCTCTCTGCCCCTGCACCCCGCTCGTGCTCTATCACTCTCTTTCTCTTGCAAATAAAATCTTTTTTAAAAAGTTTTAATAATAAAAAATAAAGAGTCTCTAACATAATTCTAAATTATGCAGAGGGGAAAATATTCTTACCCAGTGATACCAGATTCTGATAATTCTCCAACATCATATTCCTGTACAAATTTCTCTGAGCAGGGTTCAGCCATTCCCATTCCTCCTGGGAAAAGTCTATTGCCACATCCTTGAATGTAACCAAGTCCTGAAATGACACAAATATACCTTGATCAACCAATTCTCATTTTCATGCGTAACTCCAAGCTGAAGTTTAAATTGTTTCTACGTTATGTGAGAGATAGCCCTTGGAGGAGAAAAAAATTAAACCATTATAATATGAAGCTCTAACCTAAAATAGTAGTTACTGAAGTGTTAAACTGCATTATATACAAGGATGCTAACCTATTTGTTGCCATGTGGAAATATGGACCGGTGGCCTCAGAGTAGTAAATAAGAGTCTCAAGAATGGCTTATACTTGTGGTTAAACCTTTAAAAACAAAGATTATCTAAATTGATATTTTGCAAATGGTACTCTATGAGATCCTAGGAGGGTTTTGCTTCAGAAGGGAATGGGCACTGAACTGATGGGGCTGATTTTATTTTTTCTTATACAATAAAAATGAATATATAATTAGAATGCAATTTTCTCATGCTATGCCATTAAGACCTAGCAGGACATTCCACACCAGAATAAACTAGACAATAATATGAGAAATCACCCAGCATTAAGACTATAACACATTTGGGCACCTGGGTGGCTCAGTGGGTTAAAGCCTCTGCTTTCAGCTCAGGTCATGATCTCAGGGTCCTGGGATCGAGGCCCGCGTAGGGCTCTCTGCTCAGCAGGGAGTCTGTTTCCTCCACTCTGTCTCTGCCTGCCTCTCGGCCTACTTGTGATCTCTCTCTCTCTCTCTCTGTCAAATAAATAAATAAAATCTTTTTTTAAAAAAAGACTATAACACATTCAATTTGTATGTTGAGTTGGAGTCTAGCAAACCTATACACTTAAGACAATATCAAATGAAACTGAATAAATAAAATTTTTTGTTTCTTTTTTAAATATATTTTTAAAGATTTATTTATTTTAGAGAGTAAGCAAGTGAGCAAGCAAGCACGGGGTGGGGCCGGACAGAGGGAGAGGGAGTGAGAGTCTTAGAGTCTTAAGCAGATTCCACGCTGAGTGCAGAGCCCACTGTAGGGCTCAGTCTCACTACCCTGAGCTCATGACCTCAGCTGAAACCAAGAGTTAGATGCTTATGCAACTGTGCCACCTAGGCGCCCCTAATTTTTAGTTTCTTAAAGAATTAAATGTGTTAAGAGGAAAATAAACATCCAGTTATAATCACCAGCAGGTTGTAAGAACTTTTAAAAAATATTATGGGTGTTTTTCATCTTCAGATTTATTTCCATCAAAAAGAGAAATCTGCATGCTCAGTGCCTGTACACCAATGACATTGGTAACTGACTATATAAAGCCAAAGCTATACAAAGAATGTCTTAATTTGCTTTTTGACAGTAAACACTTAAGTTCAGAACAAAGGCATGATACAAAGCTATTCACTCTATGGAACTTTGGAAAATATACAGATCTTTGAGAAAATATTTCATGTATTTTTCACATAAATGTATTAATTTTTTTACCTTATTTTTAATCTCTACATCCCATGTGGGACTTGAATTCATGACCCCAAGATCAAGAATTACATGATCTTCTGACTGAGCCAGCCAGGCACCCTGGTATTAATTTTTTTTTTTTAAGATTCACTGTGAGCTATGGTTTTCCTGAATTTTGATTTACCCCTTCTAGTTAGTTGAGGCTGCCATTTTGGCTGATACCCATCATTTCCCATGTTCTTATAAAACCAAATGCATTCGCATGAATTTATCAAAGCAAACAGAAGTAGTCACATTCTTTCCAATATTTAGTATAATTTGGTCACTAGTAAGGAAATAGGTGTTTTGGCTTTTCCCACAGAAAAATAAATTTGATTGCTTGTGATCCTGGTACTCATGGCTAATTATTAGGTATGTACAGCATCAGACTTTTCCCAATGTTTATATAGGTATCTTTATATGCATGTAAGTCTAGTTCTTATTTTTTACTGATAATCTTATATTCAATTAAATAAATTCTAATGTATAGCATTTGAAGAGACCATAATTATATTTTAAGAAGAAAAACATTTAATGTAAGGTATCAAATAATATATAGGATTTCCAGAAGGACTAAAGAACAAAGTTTGCATGCTATACAAACAAAAGCTACACATCAGGAGAAAAGCCCAATTAGATCAAGATGGCATTTTTCAAAAATCCCATTCTCCAGTGTCACCCACAGATAAGCACCTAACATGCTAGATGTGACGAGAAGGAACTTTAACCAGAGCCGCTCCAGAACAACCAAATCCCTCTGCCACTATGTTGGCTTTAAAATCCTATTTCCCTGAACTTAACTGCTGCTTCCTATTACTGACTTCTGCTTTCCACACCTTGCAGTGGAAGCCTCTATTTGGCATGTATAAGTCATATATAGAACGTTATTTGCAAAGGAGTCTGGATAATGCAGTTTTTAGCTTTCCGGTATGCCCCAATACACAGTAAACAAAAACTGATCTTATACTTGGCCAACAAAAGCCTTAAATTTTAAACACCCAAATTTTTAAGCTATATTTTCTGTTCAGGATTCAGAGCAACTGTAAACTATGAAAAGAAGAATTTAAAACCTTACCTACTTGAAAACCTATACATAACCAACAGACAGTAATAAAATTAAATTAGTAAAACAGATAATGAATTTAGAGAGGATATGGAAAAATGGGAACCCTCATACACTGCTGTTGAGGAGGTAAAGTGGCACAGCCTCTATGAAAAAACAGCTTAGTAGTTTCTTAAGAAGTTAAATATGAATTTACAATAGGACCCCAAAATTTCACTCCTTAGTCTACCCAAGAAAAATGAAAACGTTATGTCCAAGTAAAGACTTACACATTTTTTTTTTGAGATTTTATTTATTTCCCAGAGAGAGAAAGAGCACAAGCAGGGGGAGCAGCAGGCAGAAGGAGAGGGAGAAGCAGGCTCCCCACTGCACAGGGAGCCCAGCACAGGGCTCAATCCCAGGACCTTGGGATAATAACCTGAGCCGAAGGCAGACGCTTAACCAACTGAGCCACCTAGTTGTCCCAAGACTTGCACATTTCACTTTTTAATGCATACTAATTCATTTATTTATGTCTATTTTCCCCCTTCAGAAAGTAAGTTCCACAAGGGGACAGTCTTTGTTGATTCTTGCTTCACTGCCAGAATCTAAAAGAACATCTGGCATGTACAAGGTCAAAAAGTATTTGCTAAATAAATAACTTTAAAATAATCATCAGGGGGGGCGCCTGGGCGGCTCAGTTGGTTAAGCGACTGCCTTCAGCTCAGGTCACGATCCTGGAGACCCGGGATCAAGCCCTGCATCTAGCTCCCTGATTGGCGGAAAACCTGCTTCTCCCTCTCCCACTCCCCCTGCTTCTGTTCCCTCTCTCGCTGTGTTTCTGTGAAATAAATAAAAAATCTTTAAAAAAAATTAATCATCAGGGTTTTAAGAAAAACAAAACAAAACAAAACAAAACTGGGCTCCTGGGTGGCTCAGATGGTTAAGCGTCTGCCCTCGGCTCAGGTCATGATCCCAGGGTCTTGGGATCGAGTTCCCATCGGGCTCCCTGCTCCTTGGGGAGCCTGCCTCTCTCTCCCTCTCATGAATAAATAAATAATCTTAAAAAAAATCCTGCCCAATTCTAAAATTTGATAGAAAAATACACTTCTAAGAACAGCCAAGAGAATTCTGGAAAAGATGAGTTGGGGGCGGGGCGCCTGGGTGGCTCAGTCGTTGCTTCTGCCTTCAGCTCAGGTCGTGATCCTGGAATCCTGGGTCAAGCCCTGCA
This sequence comes from Spilogale gracilis, assembly GCA_004023965.1. NCBI lineage: Eukaryota > Metazoa > Chordata > Mammalia > Carnivora > Mephitidae > Spilogale > Spilogale gracilis. The sequence goes on from PITA01001965.1 coordinate 35,745, forward strand.
CTGGGCTCCCTGCTCCGCGGAAAGCCTCCTTCTCCCTCTCTCACTACCGCTGCTTGTGTTCCCTCTCTAGCTGTGTTTCTCTCTGTCAAATAAATAAATAAAAATCTTAAAAAAGAAAAGATGAGTAATGGGAAGAATTTTAGCTCTTCCCCATTATAAAACACCATAAGTACCCAAAGACAAGGCAAAAATTTCCCCAAATGTGCTTTATACTATAAATTATTCCAAAGTCTCCAATGTCAGTATACTCAGTGAGATTTTATTCAGAGTTCCCAAGCAGAAGTAGACCGATAAAATGCTCACAGCTGAGAAGTGGAGGACTTCTGAAGAATGACAAATGAGAAGAAACAATGGTAATAAATGCTAATCTAGACTATTCACAGATTACTATACTCTGTCAAAGATAGGTTCTGGTAAATAAATACCCCAGACTTTTGGTTGAAAACCTGAAGAAAGAACTACACCCCAGAACTGATGGTGAACCAGAAATAAGCCAGCTTTCAGAAAGACTGAGGTCCTGCCTCTAATCATTTCAGTTCCTGACCCGACTGAGTTGTTCGTAGCATAGTTGTGTGTCTGAAGCAAAAACCTGTCTCCATCATGGAGAAATGACTCATTGGAGGGCCAGTGAATAAAGGGTACGGGATGGGCCTAGATACGCAGTATCAAAGTCAGTGTTCAACAAACAAAGAATATCACACAATGCTGAGGTATGTCACTAGGACACAGGAGTTGCTCAAAGAGCTCCTAGTGACCAAAGTGAGAACAATCTGAGCAACAAAATAATGTAGTATTTGATTATAACCTAAAGTATAAAATAAATATGCGTGAGTCCCTGCTAATACAAATAAATGACTTGGTAAATAAATGGTGGATTTAGGTAGAATGTGAGGAATTATACAAAACAATAAAACAGACATTCTAACACTAAAAATGCAATAAATGGAAGCTAAGATTCAAGGATGGATTTAACAGCAGATTAGAGAACTGAAGAGAATCAGAGCATAAGTAAAATATACACAGAGTTAAAAAGATCTAGGCTTTATGTAATTATAATTTTAGGAGAGAAAGGGTCTAAGCTAATATTTAAAAAGACGGTGGTTGAAAATTTTCCAAAACTGGTGAAAGACACCAAGCTACCCTAAACAGACTAAAACTGAAACAGTAATAACATACTGTTAGAACATTGACAAAAGAAAAATGTATATGTGTTTGGGGTTATTACTAAACAGAGTCTTTATTATCTGTAGTAGTATATTAATAGGTAAGTTCTAAAACTAAAATAATTAAGGAATAGTGTTCTAAACATTTTATTCAGGCATATGAAGTTAAATAGTGTAACAATTAAGACACAGTGTAACATTATGGAGATCTCCAACTATTCCTATGGGACAACTAAAGCACAAAAAATCTTAACTGTATGCAAATTGGTTCTTATAATCATGTACAATTTCAGTAACATCATACACACAAAGTCTAAAAGTTCTGTACCTAGAAAATTATGTTAGATGATTCATAAAGTGTTCCTAATGCTGAGAAAGACATACAGATGAAATCCATGTATTCTTTTTGCACATTTCACTAACTCTGATAGTGGGAAAGGAGGGAAGGTAAATGTCTTAAAATTTAATGTGATTTTAATATAAAATATGTAATTAAATATTAGTAAGTGGATATTTAACTCCCATCCATATAATGAAAGCACGTTTTCCACTTGAAGAAAAATCTGGAAGAGACAAATTCTCATCTGGAAAATTAAGGTCTCCCTTTATATTCATAGTTCCTTTTGCAAAAGGTAGATTTTAAAATTATAAGATTAAAAAAAAAAAAGAAGGGGCCCCTGGGTGGCTCAGTCAGTTCAGGGCCCAACTTTTGATTTTGGCTCAGGTCATCATCTCAGCATTCTGAGATTATTCCTTCCAACCAGCTCCCCGCTCCACATGGAGACTGCTTAAGATTCTCTCTCCCTCCCTCTGCACCTTCCCACCTGCTGGTGCACTCTCTCTCGAATTAATAAATAAATAATATATTTTTTAAAATTCTTTTTAATTTATTTGACAGAGAGAAACACAGCCAGAGAGGGAACACAAGCAGAGGGAGTGAGTGAGGGAAAAGCAGGCTTTCCGCCGAGCAGGGAGCCCGATATGGGACTCGATCCCGGGTCTCCGGGATCATGACCTGAGCCGAAGGCAGTCGCTCAACCAACTGATCCACCCAGGCGCCCCAATAAATAATATTTTTAAAAAAATACAAGTAAAGCTGAATGTAGTCCAAGACACCTGGGTGACTCAGTTGGTAGAGCCTCCAACACTTGATTTCAGCTTAGGTCTTGATCTTGGGGTCATGGTGATCCCCTAGTTGGGCTCCACACTCAGCAAGGAGTCTCCTTGTTCCTCTCCCTCTGCTCCTCTCCTGGCTTGCTCATGCGTGGGTGTGCATGTGTGCACATTCTCTCTCTCCCCTTCTCTCTCAAATAAATAAATAAATAAATATCTTAAAAACAAAAAAGAAAAAAAAAACCAAAACCCAGTGACAGAGTCAAGTGTAAGATGCAGGGAGCATTCCAAATTCATTAAGAAAGAGATGAGTTATTCAACAAATGCCACTGGGTCAAATGGACAGGCAAGTGGGAAAAAAAATGAACCCTTCATTCATTTGGACCTTATCCTCACAGAAAAAAATGACAAAATCAAATATAAACTTACCAGAAAACTATGAGGGGTAAAACAAATCTTTTAGAAAAAAACTGGGTATCTACAGATCCTGGGATAGACAAGGATTTCTTAAACAGGACCCAAAAAAACACAGGAAAAAACCTATCCATGTAGGAATAGAATACCCTGAATGATATATTTGTCTCCTAAGAACTGGAAGGCAAAAGGGAGATTTTATGTCTTAAATTTCATATATATATATAAACTAGAATAAGGTTTTTTAGGTAAACAATGAAAAACATTTAAGAACCTGAGGATAAAATCAGAGATCTGAACAAAATTCAGCCAGAAGGATGATTCCTAATGCATTCTAAAAATAGGAGAGAGCCAGAAAATGCACATTTTACCTGGAACCCAACTGTATTCCACATAACAGAAACCGAACCTTTGCCCAGGTGTCAATATTGAATTAAAAATGAAGTGGGAATAGGCCCCTAGGTGGCTCAATGGGTTAAAGCCTCTGCCTTCAGCAGGGAGCCTGTTTCCTCCATTCTCTCTGCCTGCCTCTCTGCCTACTTGTGATCTCTCTCTCTCTGTCAAATAAATAAATAAAATCTTAAAAAAAAAAAATGAAGTGGGAAGAGGGGACTCAGAGGAGGCTCTCTATGCCTCATCACTCAGTTTTACTTACCCAACAGGCAGTTTGAGTTAGTGTGCTCTGGGAAAAGTAGGAACCAGGCCAGTCAAAACTATTGTTAATCAGGGAATTTGCAAAAGAAAAGAGGCATTACTAAGTCCCAAAGAGTAAGACTGCCTTTCACGGGTGAGAGTGGAAATAACTAACCTGGGATATGGCTTTAATTAGTTCAACAGTCATTTCCACCTTTCCTTCCTGGCTTCCCTCCTGGAGAACAGCAGTGTCCTAGAGGATAGGCGTGGAGAGAGACAGAGTGAGAAGATGAGTCTTGCTCTTCACTCCCAGAATCAGCAGCCTAAAAATTCTGTCTTCCCCTTCTTCCTCCCAGCTTTCCTTGATCTCACTGCCCAAATAACTGGAAGATCCTAGGCAACCTATGGTCACTGAGGCCTGTAACTTATAATTCTGTTTCTTTTATGCTTGTGTTCTTAAATTTAATCTTTTTCCTGAAAGTTGCCTTTCTATTCTTGGTCTTAATTTTATAGGTAAAGGTGGCTCTTTGCCTTCCTGCATCTCTGCTTCATGCTTTGACACAGTCTACAATTTGAAAACCTGACTCCTCAAAACGAGACGCCGGGGTTATTGTTCTCCACCCAGCGAGCTGCACCCGCCTCTCATGCTGCAAGAGTGGACGACGGACAATTTAGCAACTATTGTCATCTCTCTCACCTCTGTCTTCAGTCCCTTGGCTTCCCCTCCTTTCTGTCACCCAGAACTGAAGGTATCTCCTGCTCCTGCTCTAGTCGGTCACCCCACCTACTACTTTTTGCTGGAATCCTTGAACTGGGAGCAGGGAATTCAACTCTCAGATTCTTATCTCAGCAACACACAATACCAAAACCAACACACATCAAGAAGCTAGTGCTATCAATCTTCCAAGTAGTCTCCCCATACACTGGGGACATCAGTCACTCTGGGCCAGCTACAAGCACACAGTGTGACATGCAAACAATAGCACAAGATCTCATTGACTTCCTGACCACAGAAGACATAATCCCAAGCACCCAAAGTAAGCCACATCACATGCAGTCACATTCTCTGTGGTCTCGGAGGCCCATACACAAACACACAGGGTGATACACAAACATCGCACACACCCCCAAACATCACACGGCTCACTGTGCCCTCATCTCTGCCTTGCTCATACGAGCACCCTCCACAACCTAACAGAGGCTGTATCTGCAAGCCTTCAGGGGACAATCTGCTGCTTCCTTTGGGGGAAGGAGAAGGCCTAGGTGACATGTACCTCACCAGTGCCATCCAGAAAATTCTTGACAGGCCAGTTAAAACTCCATTTCTGGGGTAGGTTGAAATTGCCATTAGGATGGGTATTAACTGCCTGTCTGAGGACTTGGCCTAAATGGTGCCACACTGGGCCTGTGGTTTTCTTTTTACCACTACACAAACATCCTGGTCTCTCACATGGTAGCTGCACCCCCTACCCCCACATCTCACGCACAAATACACAACGCCCTCTCTCACACTCAGACACCTCACAGGACAGACACATACTGCAGCCTCACACACTCACGCCAACATGCTCCTGACATCTCACACTCTCACACACACACCTCCCGCCATCTCTGGCACCTCACACTTTCTCTCTCACACACACAGCTCCCGCCATCTCTGGCCGCTCACACTCTAACACACTCCACTCCCACCATCCCTGGCAGCTCACACTCTCACATACACGCCTTCCACACGTCTGGTATCTCACACTCTCTCACACTCACACACACACACACCCTGTACTCAGTCTCTCCGGAACCTCGCACACGAGCTCACCTCCCACGCACAGGCACACCCCTTCTCTCGCACCCTCTCTCGCCTCCCGCCCGCGTACCCGGGTCGCGCGCGGGCCTCTCGGCCGCAGCCTGCAGCACACGCCCACTCCCCTCACGCGCCCCGCCCGCTGCAGCTGTGGCCTCCGCGCACCCGCCCCTCGGACGGCAGGACCGCGCCGCGCGCGCCTCTGGGAAATGTAGTCGACGCAGGGAAGGTTCAGCGGCGGTGTCCGGGCTGGGACTACACCGCCGGCGTCAGGGCGGTGCGCCTCGCCTGCCCCCCGGTCCCCGGCTCCAACTGCCGACCCGGGGAACAGCCCACCGGCCTCCGCCCGGAAACCACCGCTCTCACCCGAAAGGCCATAAGGGCCAACGTCCGGGCTCGGAGCGCGCGGGCCGCGAATCTCCCGAGGCGGGCGGTGTAAGGGGGAGGAGTCCGAAAGACAGGGCGGATGGGCGTGGCTTAACGAAGGGGCGTGTCCTCGGGCTGTGGAAATCGGGAGGAGGAACACGAGAGCCGGACTGTGGGTGCCGGCGATTCTAAACCTCGGCATTTGGGGGCGTGGCCCAGGGGTCAGGGGCGTGGCGGAGCTGGGCGGGAGTGTGCGCAGGCGCATAGAAAGCGCACTCCGCCTCCCCTCGCTTGGAGACCGAAAGCGTCCCTAGTTACTTTGAAGACCGTGCTGAGACCGGCTCCCTGGGTTCGCTCAGGCGCAGGTTTTCGAGGAGACGCTGTGTCCGTGTGAGCGCGGGGTGGCTCCGAGTGCGGCCCTCGAGCCTGTCCGTGGGAGCGCAGTTTGATTCCTGTGCTAACTTTCGCAACAGGAAGCACAGCTGTTTGGAACCCCGACCATGTCCTATCCCCAAAGTGAAAACAGGAAATTAGTGAATATCTCTCCTGCCCAACGGGAGCGTCATCATTATCCTTACTGTTGAGAGACAGTGAATGAGACGACGCTCCTGCAGCCAAACTGTTGGGCTCAACACCGTCCTGCCCCCCGACAGGGGGAACAGTCCCTGCTATGGGGGACTAAGAAAACTGTAGAATTAGGCCTGCACTGGAAGGAAAAGCCACGCAGGGGGATACAGCAGGGGGAAAAACCGACAAAATTCTCTAGCCCCTTGAGATCTGACTTTTAAGTGGAGGGAGAACACAAATGAATGAGTAAAATAGTTTATCAAATGGTGGAAAAGGCTTTGGAGAAACAGCAGGGCAGAGAAATAGAGAGTAGAGGAAATTAGAAGTTTTGCTTTGGAGAAATGGATGAAAGAGTGAAAATGGAGAAAAGATACCATCTACAATCCCACAACTCAGAACTGTTACTGACACTATTAACATTTGTAGCATGTCACTTAAAACATTTTCCTGGGGTGCCCAGGTGGCTCAATCAGTTAAGCGTCTGCCTTCAGCTCAGGTCATGATCCCCGGGTAGTGGGATCAAGCCCTGCATAGGGCTTCCTGCCGGGTGGGGAGCATGTTTTTCACTCAGCTTCTTCCCTCCCTCTGCGTGTGCTTTCTCTCTCTCTCTCTCCCTCTCTCTCTCTCTCTCTCTCTCTCTCTCTCAAATAAATAAACTAAATCTTTAAAAAACAAACAAACAAACAAACACGTAGTTTCCTTTCACACCCTGGTTGAGATTTCTATACCTGAATAAACAATTTGGAAAAATGGAAGTATATGGCACATAATCTCCATAACATTTTTTCTCCATTATATGGTGAACATCTTTGTGTATCAAAAAGTTTTCTTTAGGGGTGCCTGGGTGGCTTAGTCATTGAGTGTCTGCCTTCGACTCAGGTCACGATCCCCCCAGGTCTTGGGATAGAGCCCCAAGTCAGGCTTCCTACTCTGTGGGAAGCCTGCTTCTCCCTCTCCCACTTCCCCTGCTTGTGTTCCTTCTCTCACTGTCTCTGTCAAATAAAACCTTAAAAAAAAAGCATTCTTTAGTCCATTTTTATTTTATTATTTTTTTAAGATTTCATTTTTTTATTTGAGAGAGAGAGAGATCACAGGTAGGCAGAGAGCCAGGCAAAGAGTCAGGCAGAGAGAGAAGAGGAAGCAAGCTCCCTGCCAAGCAGAGAGCCCGATGCAGGCCTCAATCCCAGGACCCTGAGATCATGACTTGAGCTGAAGGCAGAGGCTTCACCCACTGAGTCACCCAGACGCCCTAGTCCATTTTTAAATAACGGCAATGTCAAAATTATTTTGTAAGATTTATTTATTTGTGAAAGAGAGAGAGTGCACAAGCAGGGGGAGTGGCAAGCAGAGCAGGCCGAGGGAGGAGCAGGCTCTCCACTAAGCAGGGAGCCCGATGTGGGATTCGATTCCAGGACCCTGAGATCATGTCCCCAGCAGAAGGCAGCCACTTAACCAACTGAGCCCGCTCCAATGTCAAAATTATTAGCTGCCACAAGTAATCTGAACAAAAGTGCTGTTGTTGGGCTCAAAATCCTGAATACTGAGCCAACTCTTACCATACTTCTATCTCAAATCTTGGCCAACTGACCCTCCTGTTGGTGCACTGTGGATGCCTGGTAGGTGTCATTCATTTCTGGGGTCAGAGATGCTCAGATTTGTGAGGATATATGAACCACAGAGGATTGTGTACTGTTATTTGTTATCGGAGAACTACAGAAATCATTTGGGTTGGAATTCATTACATTCTCCTATCCCCAACATCTCGGTCTACCCTCCAGAGCTTCTGGCATCTTTTGCTAGACCTATCTGAGCCAATTCTACAGATAAAAATATAAACTTTGCACAAAATAGGAAAATATGAAAAACAGTTACCTGAAAGCACCAGAGAGTTACCAAAGGAGAAACTGAAGAAATAATGACCAAAATTTTCTCAATTTGATGAAAATATAAAATTACAGATTCAAAAAGTTGAGTGTCCTGGGGAATCTTAGGCAGAGGAGGGACCCGAACTTTTACAGTTGGGTTGGTTTCAGAAGCCCTCCTATGTGGCCCCATGGCAGGAGGAACTGCAGGGTGCTGTAAATAGAGAAAAAAAAATGCCTGCTCACTTCTACCACCATCCAGACTACCCTCTCTTACCCTTACTCCTTGCCGTTTCTCAAGCTCCCATGAAAGAACAGCTAATCTGACAGCTACAGCAAACCCAAGCACACATGTGTTAAACACCTTGGGTCTACATTTCTGTAGGAAAAATAAAGTACCCAAATTCAGCTGATAGGATGTAAGTGATGTTTGTAATGGGGGAATGAAAACTAAAGTGATCTTGCTTTAGTATATAATGAGAAAAGAGCACTGCCTAGCATAGTGTCCTATCATCATGCTTTGTGATTGCCAGACCCTCGAAGCCTGCAGAATGTAATGTTCCTCCAGGAATCTCCCGACTATCTTCCTGTTAATGAAGATCATTACATATATACCCCACATCTTCTTCATCCATCCTTCAGTTGATGGGTATTTGGGCTCTTTCCATAATCTAGCTATTGTGGATAATGCTGCTAGAAACATCGGGGTGTATGTCCCCCGCCCACTTCAAGTATCTGTCAGTGGGCTACAGATTATAAAGACATTTCATTATATCTATATTTCTTTCTGGAACTTAGGTTATGGATAGAAATGCTTTGTTCTAGTAGATTGCTAAGACATTTGTAAACTGAGGGAGACTCAGGTCTTGCAGGATTGTGATCTCTGTAAATTAACTATTTGTCTTTAGGGCAGCCGGGAGTGCATGAGGAATATCACATACATCCTGGGGGAGGGGGGATATTTGTCAGCTTCTGCTTTGTCTTCAGCTTGCCTTCTGTCCCTCATCATATATACACAATGGAATATTAACTCAGCGACCAAAAAGAAAGAAATCTTGCCATTTGCAATGACGTGGATGGTGCTAAAGAGTGTCATGCTAAGTGAAGTAAATCAGTCAGAGAAAGATAAATACCATATGATTTCACTCGTGTGGAACTTAAGAAACAAAACAGACGAACATTGGGGAGAATAAAAAGAGAGAGAGGCAAACTGTAAAACAGACTCAACTATAGAGAACGAATAGGGTTGCGGCAGGGGGGTGGTCGGGGGGAGGGGCCAAATGGGTGATGGGTGGTATTAAGGAGGAGGGCAAATGTGATGAGCACTGGGTGTTATAAGTAAGTGATGAATCAGTAATTTCTACTCCTGAAACCAATATTGCACTATATGTTAACTAGCTAGGATTTAAATAAAAACTTGAAACAAAAATAAATAATAAAAAATAAACAAATCGATGTGTTCTACGTGTATTTTCTAAATACCCGCAAAGGACCCAAAGAGCTTGACCTATGCTGAGATCACCCCATGCAGAGATGGTTTTTGTCCCCTCCAGGGTGATCTAAAGAAAATAAAATGAAACCCCCAGAATGAAAGGGAAAAAAAAAACCGGACGCAATAGCTGAGAGGAAGCGCTCAGCAGCTGTTTCGCAGTACAGTAGCGCCACCTGCCTGACGCTAGCACCACGTACAACAGCTCCATCTAGAAGCTGAGGTTTCTCGCAAGCCGGCCTGGGGGTTCTCTCCCTGGCTTTGATGGTCAAATGAAAATAGTCTATTTAGGAGTGTAGCCAACCTCGTCCTAGCGTCATCTCCGTTTTGCACGAAGCAGTGGCAGCCACCCTCTCAGGGAAGTTTTATCATTATTTCTAAGGAAATAATGTACAATTCAGTAACATTAAGTACATACACATACATCACAACCAAGTAAGGTTTCTCCAGGGAATGCAAAGTTGTTTTAATATTTGAAAAACAAGCAATATAAAAAAAAAAAACAAGCAATATAATTTACCAGCTTGAAATCTCAAAAAATTAAAAACCGTATGAAAAGGTTTTCACAGAATGTAACATCCAATCCAGATAAAGACTCTGAGCAAACTAAGAAAGAAGGGAACTTACTCAACTTGATAAAAACCATTTTCAAAACCAGCTAATTTGATACATAATGATTTAAAAAATGACTGCTATTCCCCTAAAATAAGGAGCAAGCAAGAATGTCTGCCCTCACTTCTGCTTACTCCTGTACTAGAGGTTTCAGCCAGTGCAATAAGGCTGGAAAAATAAATGAGATGCCCAGATGGGAAAGAAAAAGTAAAACTGCCTTTATTTGAAGAAGATAGGATCATCTTAGATTGAACAACCTACCTAATTAATGTACCCAAAACAAAAACAAGATCAACGGAGTTTAGTATGACTGCAAGATACGGATGGAATATACAAACATCCATTGTATGTCTATAATAGCAATGAACAACAAGAAATTGAAATTTTAGGGCACCTGGGTGGCTCAGTGGGTTAAAGCCTCTGCCTTCAGCCCAGGTCATGATCCCAGGGTTCTGGGATTGAGGCCTGCATCGGGCTCTCTGCTCATTAGGGAGCCTGTTTCCTCTGCTCTCTCTGCCTGCTTCTCTGCCTACTTGTGATCTCTCTCTCTCTCTCTCTCTCTCTGTCAAATAAATAAATAAAAATATTTTAAAAAAAAGAAATTGAAATTTTAAAAAGACAATTATTGATCTATGTGTCTATTTTCGTGCCAGTACCATATTGTCTTGATCAGCTTTGTAATAGAGCTTGGAAGTCCAGCACTGTGATGCCACCAGCTTTGGTTTTCCTTTTCAACATTCATCTGGCTAAAAATAGAGCAACCTTGTGACCCAGCAATTGTAGTACTAGGTATTTACACCAGAGATACAAACATAATGATCCAAAGGGGCACCTGTACCCCAAAGTTTATGCAGCAATTCCACAATAGCCAAACTGTAGAAAGAACCCAGATGTCCACCAAGAGATGAATGGATAAAGGTGGGATATTACTCAGCCATCACAAAGGATGAATACTTACCATTTACAACAGTGTGGCTGGAACTGAGGGTATTATGCTGAGCAAAATATGTTGCTAGAGAAAGATAATTATCATATGGCTTCACTCATATGTGGAATATAAAAAAACAGAACAGAAGATCATAGGGGAAGGGAGGGAAAAGGGAAATGAAAGTCACAAGAGAGGGAGAAAAACCAGGAGAGATTCTTAACTCTAGGAAACAAACTGAGAGTTGCTGGAGGGGAAGTGGATGGGGGGATGGGGCAGTTTGGTGATGGGCATTAAGGAGGGCACGTGCTGTGATGAACACTGGGTGTTATATGCAACTGACGAATTATTGAGCTCTACATCTGAAACTAATGATGTACTATATGTTGGTTAATTGAATTTAAATGAAAAAAAATGAATGCACCTCATGTACAGTAGAAATACTCTTAAATTAAGGTTGTTGCCCTGTTTTCTGAGTGAAAAAAAAGACAAATACAATTTTTAAAATATGAAATATCTAGGGAATTTTAAAAATATGAAATATCCAGGGAATAATGTGATAAAGGTTACGCAAGATCTATTAAGTGAAAACCACAAAACACAGTTTAGACAAATTAAAGGCCTGGCGAGTTCTAGTTTGCACTCTTGGGAGTTCTGATTGACCCTGTAAAGAATCCAGCTATTCTGTCCAGACCACACAAGGAGGCCAGTGAGGGGTAGGGGCTCTGGGACTGCTTGGAGAAGCCTGAAGCAGCAGCTGATGGTAGAAACAGAGGCCCCCTGGTTATGATCTCAGGGGCTCTGGCTTGGTGTCAGACGTGTGAATGACGAAGCCACCTTTCCAGCAGAGGCCACACAGGCCAAAGTTGACATACCCAACCCCCAAGCACACTATGAATATTTCACACAAGAATCATGAGAAATTTATTTAAAAACTGGTTCCTGCTCTGGCTCCCGTGGTTTGGGGTCGTCTGGTAAGCAGCAATAACTAATCAAGACAACGTGATTCTGAAAACCACAGAAGGAGTGGTATTTCACCTCATCTGCCTCCGTCGCGAAAAGCTCAGCAAACGCCACCGCACAAAACACCTTCCGCTGTGTCCACCCAGTGAACATCGAGGTGCTCCATGGCTGCAGAAATACATATTTGTATGTTTTTTGAGACATTATTTTAAAAAGCACCTCTTATTATTATTTTTAAAACTCAGGTTAAATGAGTGTATATATACACAGACTCCCGGTTCTGAAAATTCCATGCTCGCACATACTACGTGCAAGAGATGAGGGGGTAAAAATGTATCTACGGTTTAACTCAAAATGTGGAAAGCAGCTCTTTGAGCTACGAGATTACTGATAACCTTCGTTTTCTTCCATTATGTACTTGTCCTGTCAAAGTTCTCGCCAGAATATTGCATTTTATAAATAAAATTGAAATTGGGCATGGACGCTCCTTCCTCTTTTCCAGGGCAAAAACAGTAGAAATTCTCCATTTCTGACAGTTGGTCATGAGGCTGAATGTCACATATTTAAGAACACTTTAGTATGAAAGACAGCACTACCTTAAGTTTTTAAAAAATTGTTTGTACACAGCAAAAAGGGCAATCCTAAGTGCACAGCTTGATGAATTTGCACAAGACAACCTACCCATGTAGGCAGTACTCGGAATAAAAACAGAACATCATCAGCACCCTTCAAATGTCCCCGGCGCCCCTTCCAGACTCACCATCACCTCTCTAAGCGTAACCATGATCCCTGGTTCTCAATCACAGAGATTTTGCACACACACCCTCAGGGGACATCTGGCAACTTCTGCAGACATTTTCAGTTGTCCTACTGAGAGAAGAGGGGCCCCCTGGCACCTAGTGATTAGAACTCAGGGTGCTGCAGAATATCCTACTATGTGCATGATGGACCCTACCACCTCACCCCCTGGCCAGTAAGGTATTATGTGTATTATTTGTGCAAAATTACGATGTGCCAAGGCTGAGAAACCTCAATCTGCAGTATCATTATTTTGTGTCCACAGAAGATCATACACAAGAATGTTCAGGTCACCTGGGTGGCTCAGGCGATTAAGCATCTGACTTTGGCTCAGGTCACGATCTCCGTATCCCAGGATCAGGCTCCACGTTGGCCATCCTGCTTCTCCCTTACCTCTCCCTCTGTCTCTCCCACCACTGGTGTGCTCTCTCTCCCAAATAAATAAAACCTTAAAAAATGTTCACAACAATTTTATAATTAAAACATCCAGAAACAATCCAAAGATTTACCAATAGGAGAATGGATGAACAAATTATAGTATATTAACAGAACCCAATACCACTCAGCAAGGAGTAAACACTGAAAGACATATCAATGCCTCTCAAAATATTGAGGAAAGTCAGACAAACAAAAAGGTTCTCAGTGCTTGATCCCATGTAGAAGAAAAACACAAAGTGGTCTTCTCTGAGGGAGGTATGAGAGAGATGGGATTATATTTGTTACATGGGTGAAATCAATGGTCAACATACGTCAGACGTGCATAGTGAAGCTACCCTATCCAAGTAGTTCCTGGGATTAGAGACCTCTCAAGAACAGTGGTAGCCTCCATGAAAATGCTTTTTAAAGTCTACCAGTGTTGCCACATGCAAAGGCCCACAATCTTACCAGACCATTCATTCAAGCACTGTAATTCATCGAACCCTTTCAAGTCCTGTCAGGATAGTATAGAAATGGATGTCAGGCCATTCAGTATCCCATACATTATCCAGTCACTCCAGAAACTGTAGTGACCTCTTGTGATTGAATCCATGTCAATGTACTTTTACAAGCCAAAAGTTTGATCTTTTGTTGGATGAATGCCTCGGAATCGATATCCACAAACATCCCTTTGCTTGCTTAGGATGAGAGGTGCTAGTGAATCCTTTTAATGATTCTAGAGTGTGGCTCATGTCTTCCCTATTATCCTTCCATAACTCAAAGTCTGGGCAGTGCTGGAACTCCGTTCTGGATACTAGCCGGCCAAATACCGAGATGGACTGAGAGAGGTGGGGCTCCTCTAAGAGGACCAGTTCCACACTGGGCCTGAAAGCTCTCTAGGCCCTCCGAATCCTGACCAATGTACTTCTCCCAGTAACAATAACCTCAGTTTCTTTCAATGCGAGCTGTAAACATCACACAGCTACCAGGCAGAGGGAGCCTGAATTACTAGGGCAGATGTGACTACTGTCTGAACTTGCTTGACAGCAAGTGGTCCAGAGGCTTCCAGCAATAGGAGATTCCTTAGACACATCTGCATAAGACCTGGAGCTCAAGTCAGTGAATTCAGGCCTTCCATGCATTTATTCCTCTTATTAATGACCTACATCTAAGGCACCTTTCTAAGGACTTGGGAAAATTCTTGTCCTCATGGAGATTACACTCTGGCACTGGGAGATACACAAATATTAAATGGTTTAATGAGTAAAATAAGGGTTGGAGGGAAAAATAATGCAGGAAGGGAAGGAAGCAGGGCACACTGCTCAACAGGGTTGAATGTCATATCTAATTTTTACCGGGAGAGTAAACTCAGGCCTTGACTTTCACAAGCCCAGTGAGTCTGCAGGCCTTTCCCCTCTGACTTGAATGCATTTGCTCACCTTGTCTTTGAAAACACCTGTTCATTTTTAAAAGTGTAACCCATATAATATTTCTCAGAGAACGCTTTTTGGATTTCAAAACCATCCAGTATTGATCTCATTCCCTGCTTGAACTAAACAATGCTCATTTTCTTGTACTATGTTGCACACCATACTGTAGAACTCTATATGCAATTTGAACTCTATAAAATCTAATTCTCTGTCCTTTGCACAAAATTTAAGTTAGATTACCATTTGATAGTTTTTTAAAAAATATTTTATTTATTGGAGAGAGTGAGCACGAGTGCATAGAGGCAGAGGGAGGAAGAGAGAGAAACCCAGGCAGACTCCGCACTGAACGTGGAGCCTGATGGGGGACTGGATCTCACGACCCTGAGCTCAGACTACAGCACCCAGGTGTCCCACCACTTGTTATTTCAAGTCTTGTCATAAGAAAAAGGCAAGGTCATGATACTGAAATTGTGAGGCTGAGGATATTACATAGTAAGTTGCTTATCTCCTTTCATGGCACCTGAGGCAATGTCTGAGAAAGATCTGAGGAGGAAAGTTAGCACAAGACCACAAAATGTGTTGGGTTTCAGCTGGGCCTCCCTTACAGTCATCTGAGGCCACATGGACTTAGAATGTACCCATCCCTGGGAACTCTTTCCACTACAGAAATATTGCTATGAATATAGCACACACAGTAGCACAAGGACCTGGAAGAGTTCTTAGTGAGTGTGTGCATTATCCAGCAGTTCACTGTTAGAAGTCCACTCTGCAGGGCACCTGCGGGGCTCAGTCTTTAAGCATCTGCTTTCAGCTCAGGTCATGATCCCAGAGTCTCGGGTTTGAGCCCCGCATCGGGCTCCCTGCTCGGCGGGAAGCCTGCTTCTCCCTCTCTCACTACCCCTGCTTGTGTTTCCTTTCTAGCTGTGGTTCTGTCTGTCAAATAAATAAAAATCTTTAAAAAACAAACAAACAAACTCTACTCTGGAGGCAGTCTCATAAATGGGCCCAGAAGACATGGAGATTATCAGTGGGTTTATTCCAACAGCAAAAACTGAGAACCAACCAACCCAGGTGTTCAGCAACAGGGGAATGGAGACAGTGGCTGGTGCATTTGTACAGGGTGGCTACGCTGTGGAAAAGAACCTCATTTAATGTAGACGTGACCTCAAAATCAGTTTAAGGTGCGACTCATGAAGAATGCAGTGTGTGATTCCTCCAGCTTCAAAACCAGAACATTCCATTCAGGATTACATCACCAGGTAATAAAATAAGGAAAAGCCAGAGAACGCTAACCTAACTCTCTAAATTTGTTACGTGGGGTATGAGGAAAAAAAGAAATGGCTTTTCAAGGACACTCGGCAGATTGTGAGGTGCTGGCAACACTCTCCTTGTTAGCTTGGTTGGTGAGTTCATGAGTATTTTCTCTAAATCAGTGTGAGTAATTTACAAATGTTCATATATATGCAGTTAAGAGAAATTGAAGGAAAAAAACTTCATGTGTGTTCAGTTTAGGAATATTTATCCCTAACATCTGTCTGTGAGCTAGCCCTGCCGATGCTCCTGTGTCAGTCTCTGCCTCTCTCTATTCTTGTTCGTGGGCAATAAAAACAGTGACAAGATCTCTACAACGCAGCAGTTGGGGGAAATGTGGGAGAAAATTCAGGTGACACCACAGTCAAGTAATGCAAACCTACATTTGGAACCATATTTGGGCACCATTTTTAGGACGCAAAGTGTTAAGTAGTAGCTGCTTATTCTTTCATGTTGCGTGACATCTAATATTCTTCCATTTGAGGGGGCTCTCCAATGTGTCTGAACGTGATAGGATACAGTGTCTTTCTTGTTAGGATAGAAGCAAAAGCCAAGAGATGGTCTCCTTGCCTATTCTTTGGCAGTTAGGATATAAGCACTGTGAGATGTTGGTTTCAGAGTACTTAATGAGACGTGACAGAGACCGAGACCTCAGTCTCATCTGTAGAGCACTACTGCTCCTTACTGACGGCACAGTGCAGGCCTCGCGTGGGAGCAGGAGGCCAGAGCTGCCCAGGTCAGTGAGTAGAAGTTTCACTTTCTGCTCTTAAACCAGATTTCCTTTGTCCTCTCCACTTTCACAAGTGGGTTCATTGCTATTCCATCCATACGAGAACTAGAGCCATTGTATAAACTGCTTTTTGAGAATCGGCATTATTTATGCCACTTGTTACCAAGACCTTGACCAACTGTTAAGTTCTAGTTACTTAGACACTTCCAGGACAGAACACTGACATTTCCAAGTCCAGTTAGCTTTCATTAATATTCCTCACAAAATTCGTCGATGGCGAGTAAGTTGTGACCTGCATCTAAAGGACTTCCCACATTCAGGGCGATCAAAGTGTCTTTCGCCAGTACGAACCCTCTTATGCTGACCAGGTGATGAGGAAGTATTAAAGGCCTTCCTGCATGCATGGCATCCAAGGGCTTCACTCCACTGTGTGTCCTATCGTGTGTCACAAGAGAAGATTGGTTACTAAAAGTTTTCCCATACACGTGAGTAACATCCATAAGGTCTCTCCCCTGTGTGACTCCTCCTATGAATGACGAAACAGGACCTACAGGTAAAGGTTTTTTCATATTCCTTACATTCGTAGGTTTCTTGCAAGTGTGAATTCTCCTGTGAAGGGTAAGTTGCATGACACAGCAAAAGGTCTTTTTGCAGTCCTTACGCTGATACAGTTTTTCTCCAGTGTGAACTCTCTGATGCTCCATCGGGGAAGAGCGATGTATGAAAGACTTCTTACGCTTAGTACATGCATAGGGCTTTTCTCCGGAATGAATTTTCTGATGTCTAATGAGCTGTGCACTTTGAGTGAAGGCTCTGCCGCAGTCCTTACATTTGTAGGGTTTTTTCCCCACTATGAATTATCTGGTGATCGATCAGAGCTGAGGAACGGCTAAAGGCCTTTCCACATTCACGGTATTCGTAGGACTTTTCTCTAGTATGTGTACTGTGACGCTGAGCGAGATGAGTCACCTGGCTGAAGGTTTTCTTACACTGCTGACATTCATTCGGTCTCTCTCCCGTGTGAATTCTCACGTGCTGGGTAAGGTGTGCCCTCTGATTGAAAGTTTTACTACATTCATTACATTTGTAGGGTCTCTCTCCTGTGTGATTCTCTGATGGTGAATCAGAGTTGATAGATGGTGAAAGGATTTCCCACACTTGAGGCACTGGCAGCATTCCTCCTTAAAAATTTTCTGATGGACAAAAAGGTGTGTGTTGGTGCAGGAAATTTTTGTGTATTCTTTACATGTGCTGCTTGTTCTTTTCATCACCATTTCATGTTGAAATGTTTCTTCTTTTAAACTCTTCCTGGGAGATAATTCCAGGCTCTCCCATATTGATTCACTCTCTGGAAATGAACATATGAATAAACATACATACTCCCACTGTTGACAGTCTTGGCTTAAAGACTCTAGTACTGGGGCGCCTGGGTGGCTCAGTCATTAAGCATCTGCCTTCTACTCAGGTATGATCCCAGAGTCCTGGCTCAGCGGGAAGCCTGCTTCACCCTCTCTCACTCCCCCTGCTTGTGTTCCCTCTCTTGCTGTGTTTCTCTGTCCAATAAACAAATAAGATCTTAAAAAAAAAAAAAAGACTTTAGAACTTAAAGATACATATATACAAGGACATTGATTGTCATACTATTTGGCAAAAAAAGCTAGAAATAACCATTAAAAGTGTCTGAGTTGATGACATTATTTCTAATAGTCTGGCTCATTTATGAAACTATTAAAAATAATGAGTTTAAAAAAAATAATGAGTTTCAGCTACACTGACTGGAAAGATCAAGTTGCAAAGTAAAAACTGTAGAAAGTTATCAATTCTGTAAGAGCAAGAAATAATAAGGTACTCCCTGTGTGTGTGTGTGTGTGTGTGTGTGTGTGTGTTATATCAGCATGGATGAAAGTATGAATGTACACCTACTATATTATCACCATTGGTCCTCTAGGGCAGTGAGGATGAAAACACAAGGAGATAATGATTTTTTTTTCTTTTTACAGCATAGTATTGAATATTTAATAAAACCAGCCCAATTTTATAAGTTAAGAAGATTTTTATTATTGCATGCCCTAACTAGCTATCACTCACCCAATCCAATCATTTCAACAAGGAAACACTGATGACACAAGGAAGTACATATCCAATTGGTATGGATAATAAGTCGCACAAAAATTTCAGAGATAGGCAGATATTTGGAGCTGGGACTTTTTTTTAAGATTTTTTTATTTAATTGAGAGAAAGAGAGAGAGAGAGAGCAGGAGCAAGGGGAGGGGCAGAGGGAGAGGGAGAAGTAGACTCCCTGCTGAGCAGGGAGCCTCATTCGGGACGCAATCCAGGGACCGCAGGATCATTACTTGAGCTGAAGGCAGATGCTTAACCAACTGAGCCAGCAGGTGCCCGACATAGGACCTTTAGAAGAGGTAAGAGTCAGCAGGATGGGTCTTAATCCAGAACGACCAGTATTCTTATAAGAAGAGGTTACAGGGCGCCTGGGTGGCTCAGTGGGTTAAAGCCTCTGCCTTCGGCTCAGTCATGATCTCAGGGTCCTGAGATAGAGGCCCGCATCGGGCTCTCTGCTCGGCAGGGAGTCTGCTTCCTCCTGCCTTTCTGCCTGCTTGTGATCTCTCTCTGTCAAATAAATAAATAAAATATTTAAAAAAAAAAGAAGAGGTTACAGTACTGGCACACAGAGGGACGACCAGGGGAAGACACGGGAAGGGGATGGCCATCTACAAGCCAAGGCCAGAGGCCTCAGGAGAATCCAGTCCTGCTGACACCTGGTCTCGGCCTCCGGAGTCAGAGGAAATAAATTTCTGTGTTTACACCATCCAGTCCAGGGAGCTTTGTCACAGCAGCCCAAGCAGACGGATGCAAGGGCCTTGTCCCAGCAATGAAGTCAATTCTCCTGCTCTCTACCACAGCATAATCTGAAGACTGGACAATCTGATCATTCTGCAGGACATCGCATGGGTCCACTGTGTTCATGACATCATGTTCAGGAGAACTGAACACAAAGAGGCAAGTAACCCAGATGACCTGGTAAGACACACGTGCTCCAGAAAGGGGTACACAAACCATATGACGACTTAGGGATCTGGCACAGAGAGAAG
This sequence comes from Spilogale gracilis, assembly GCA_004023965.1. Classification (NCBI taxonomy): domain Eukaryota; kingdom Metazoa; phylum Chordata; class Mammalia; order Carnivora; family Mephitidae; genus Spilogale; species Spilogale gracilis. The sequence goes on from PITA01001965.1 coordinate 55,449, forward strand.
ATTTTAGGGATCCTGTGCAGAGGGAGACGCAGACACCCTGCTGAGCAAGGAGCCTTACATGGCCTTGATCTCAGGATCTGGGATCATGACCTGAGCCAAAGGCAGATGCTTAAGCGACTGAACCACCCAGGTGTCCCTCCCTCACAAATTCTTTGGTTGAAATCCTAACTCTCAATACAACAGTATTTGGCCTTTGAGAGGTGATCAGGTCATCAGGGCTGACCACTCATAAGTGAGATTAGTGCCCTTGTAAAAGACCCCAGAGAGTTCCCTCTCCCTTTCCTTCACATGAGGACACAGTCAGAAGACGAATGTCTGTGAACTAGGAGATGGACCCTCACCAGAATCTACGAGTGCCTTGATCTTGCACTTCCCAGCCTCCAGAACCATGAGAAGTAAATGCTTGTAGAGGTGCATGGGTGGTACAGATGGTTAAGCATCAGACTCTTGGTTTTGGCTCAGGTTGAGATCTCAGGGTCATGAAATTGAGTTCCACATTGGGCTCCGCGCTTAAAGGGGAGTCTGTTTAAGATTCTCATAAACTGAAGGAGACAGGGGAAACACACTTACAGATGGAGGTTGGAAGGAACTATTTTAAAAGACAGAGGAGTGATCAGTGAGGATGAAAGCCAGACCCCCTATGGAGCTGAACTAAAGGGCTCTCTGAAGGTAGTGTCCCGACACCTCAAAGCATTGTCAGAACAGCTGGCCTTACATATTTGCAGCCTTCCCTTGGCTCAGTTCCCAATTCAGCTGCTTGTGGAGATCTTGACTCCTTGCTCTTCATCCCCCAGAGCTGTTCTCCTTGCTCTGGTAGGAAAGCTACATCGGACTTAGAGACAGAAATGCCTGAGCAAAGAAAAAGAGACAGCAACTGGCCATGCCACTCTTACCCAAGAGCTGAGCACCCCCACCCCCACCACGACCACAGCCATCAGGAAGAAGAATCCTTATGAAAATGACCAAGCAAAGTTTAAAGGTTTCCTCAAGGACAAGAATAACAGAGTTGCCCACTTCTCACTGTTCTCTAGGGAACACGGAACAAAAAAAATAAAGGCCACAGTAGCTCCCCAGAGAATTCCACCAGAAGGAGAAAGATACACCACAGACCAGTTGCTGAATTCAAGGCTCAATGTGTTTACCCAGCCAGACCAGGTTCTGATAATTCTCCGACATCACAGCTGTGTACAGTTTTGTCTGAGTAGAGTTCAGGAATCCCCATTCTTCTTGGGAGAAGTTGATGGCCACATCTTGGAATGTCACTGATCGCTGAAATAAAAAACACTTTCTTACTCACAAAGCCTTGGGGAAAAGGGTAAAGTCTTGGCTGAAAGAAAGCACACACAGTATGGATGTTGTGGCGTGTATGACACAATCCAGATCTTTTTTGGACAAGTATAGGTATACACGTCTGGACAGCGAAAACCAGCTCTTTGGATAGAAGTAAATATAATGTGGATTTTCCACCAAAATGTTAAAACTGGTTATGGGAGTACGCATTCCTCCTTTTGTAAGAGTATTTCACCATTTTCGAGAAACAGACTTATCTAAATCTGCATGTGTGAAATGGAAGCTGTTCTCCAACCAGTAAGAAACAGAAGAAAAATCTCACTTCTTTTTAAATTTGCCCTTGGACATGGAATTAAAGTTTGGGGCACCTAAAAATCTGCACCGTTCATGAGGCTCTCCATTTCACTAATGATTTATTTCCCTGCACCTTTGCTAGCTCGGTCTCTTCCACGGTGCGTAGATGTGTTTTAGTCCCATCTACAAAGCCGGAGGTCAAGTCAGTTGGACTGTAGTTCACACTAGCAATGGTCTCACTGCAGGGAAAAAAAAATGAAATCGTAACTCACCAGTGATGTGTCTTCTAGAGGCCTGGTGGTTACCTTCACGGAGCCCCTCTCTTGAAGACCAGGGTCCTGTGATGCTGAGCTGAGGACAAGAAGGGAACCAAAAAGCAAACCCAAACCAAACAAGAGCCTAAAGTCTGCTGCCTGAACTCACAGCCAGTCCCCTTGGAAAATATCAAAACCAAGCAGCATGCCCAGCCACACCTTTATATGAGCATCCCTGGGTCTCACAGGCATGAGAGATCCTGTTGCAATGGCTCCAACATCCATTCCTCCAAATGGTCCCTGGCGATGATGATTGAAACAATACTTATTGTTGTGAGTGCTTTACAGGTATTCCCCTGACGCTCGGTCAAGGCTGAAGCGGCCATTCCTCTTCGTCTAAATGTCTCTCCCTATAAAGGGCAGAATCCTGGATGCCAGCGGGGGAAAGACAAAGGAGGGATAAGAGAGCCCAGGGCCACTCTGCAGCTTCTTGCATCACTGACTCATAAATTCCTCAGTCTGCAAACACTTCACGGTCAAAAGACTTCTCAGCATAATTAATAAGCACAGAAAGAGCTGCTTGATGTCATTTCTTATCAGCAAAATGGAACTGACTAAGACAATGAGAACTAATGAAAACAAAACAAAACATTCCAGTGAAGTAGCAACGTGAACAATTAATATAGAGAAATAAAGATCCAAGGTAATCTCAAACAATAAAGAGAGAACACAATGGTAGGGAAAAACCTCTAGTGCTAGGGTCAACAAAGATAAAATACTTAGAAGTTGAACAAAAACTGTATGACAAAACCTATATGACAATCTTTCAAATATACCTGAAAGACACAAAGTAGATTTAAAGAAACAGAAAGATACCCCTTTTTCTTGGGCAGGAAGACCAATCCATCATAATAATAATCAGCTACCTAAGATGACATGAACTCTGTATTTGGTCTATATAACTTCCTCTAAAGACAAAAAAGAAGGTTCCCATCCTCCCCAGATAAGCTGTGTGTTAGCAATTCTGATACTCTGTGCAAATAAGCAAGGCTGGGGTTAAGCAAATAAGTAATATATTGTCATTATGTGAGTCGGGGAGTCAGGTTTCCTCCTGTTACAGAACAGAGTTTTAGATACAGAAAAGTAGGAATATAGAAGGGACTCCGTGGTGATGCCCTGCAATTGGAGTTATCTGTGAACGGAGTGGTTTTAATCAACAGAATCGAGATGTAAAAAGAGACGTATGGGTGCTTGGCTGCTTCAGGATGGAGCTGAACATCCCTTGCCCAGCACGGGCTGGGGGTGCCAGAGTCTCACTGAAGTGGAAGATGAACGCACACTTCATACCTTTTATGAGAAGTGCATGGTCACAGAAGTCACTGCTGAAGCTCTGGGTGAAGAATGGAAGGGTTAAGTGATCCAAATTTCTGTTGGGAATGACAAGCAAGGCTTCTCCACGAAGCAAGGGCATCTTGACCATGGCCGTATCCACTGGCTCTCTGAGTAAGAGGCATTCCTGTTGCAGACCAAGGACGACTGGAGAAAGAAAATACAATCTGTTCAGGGTTGCACTGTGGATGTCAATAAGGGTGTTCTCAACTTAGTCACTAGGAAAAAAAAGAAATATTCCTGGACTCACTGGTATTACCATGCCTCATCACCTTGAGGCTCAAAGAGCTAGCAGAATCTACAGACTTTTCAATCTCTCTTTTTTTCTTTTTATTTATTTGACAGAGAGAAACACAGCCTGAGAGGGAACACAAGCAGGGGGAGTGAGAGAGGGAGAAGCAGGCTTCCCGCCAAGCAGGGAGCCCGATGTGAGGCTCGATCCCGGGACTCCGGGATCATGACCTGAGCCGAAGGCAGTCGCTTAACCAACTGAGCCACCCAGGCGCCCTCAATCTCTCTTAAAAGAATGTCCATCAGTATGTTGTGAGAAAGCCCATAAACAAAGAAAGTAAGAAACCCAGAATCAAAGCGCCCAAGATTCATTGTCTTGTTACTCCATGTGTCCTGCAACACAAATGTTGGTGCATTGCTCTGAAGAACCCACACACAAAGAAAAAAAGGAAGATGCTGCAGAATATGCTAAACTTACGGCCAAGAGAACAAGAGGCCAAAGAAAAACAGTAGGAACGAACTGCCAAGAGGGAGAGGCTGTCCTCTTGAGAGCTTCTACCTCTAAGTCCTATCAATAATGAGATTTTCTGGGGCGCCTGGGTGGCTCAGTGGTTAAGCGTCTGCCTTTGGCTCAGGTCATGAGTCCAGAGTCCCGGGATCAAGCCCCTCGTCAGGCTCCCTGCTTGGCGGGAAGCCTGCTTCTCCCTCTCTCACTCTCCTGCTCATGTTCCCTCTCTAGCTGTGTTTCTTTCCGCCAAATAAATAAATAAAATCTTTTTTTAAAACGAGATTTTCTAAGAGTAACAAATAAGATCAGACATCAAATCTCAAAAAAAAAAAAGAAAAAATGTGCATATGAATGTATATGTTAGGATACACATTAGGTTAGGATATCCCATCTGTCCCCAAACTGGGGCTAGAAACAGCAATATCCAAGCAGTCATAAGCATGCTCAGCCACTACAGCCCCACCCCTTGGTTTCTAAATACCAGTTTCTAGGAATGAAGGAAGAAGGGAAGGGAAGGTAATGGGAAGAGGAGGGAAGAGGGTGTGGAGGGGAGGGAAGAAAACAAACCCCAGGATGCCATGGAGAAACAGACTCCAGGGCTAGATCAGGGAAAGCACAAGATGTGCCTGTCTCACCTCGTGGTGCTAGAAAGTAAAGAAGTGCTCATAAAACATCGGGGCATGTCTGTAACACACGGGAACCAAACAGGGTGCTTCCAACAGCAAGACCAGGGACAGCTTGAGCAAAACCGGTAATTATGAGTACCTCCTCTCAAGATGATTGTTAATTACAGGGACTAAAATAGTAATTTCCTAAGGGAGAACCCTGTCAGACATCACCTGAATCATGTTATCAAAGTAATCATCCCAGTTGACAAAATGCGCAGCCTGAGAGATATGATGTATTTAGGAGGGCACATGACTTCTGTGATTCATTTTCAAAATGAATAACCTCAGTCTAATCATGAGAAAACACCAGACCCTCAGAAGTTGAAGGTCCTCCTATAAAATAACTGACCTAGACTCCAAATAGTGTCAAGGTCATAAAAGACATAGATGAGCAAAGGCACTGTCATCAATTGGAGACTTGGGAGACACGCCAACTAAATGTAATGTGGATTGGATCCTAGAACAAAAAAAAAGATACAGGAGTGGGGAAACTGGCCAAATTAGATTAAGGTCAATAAACGAAGAGTATTTTATCAACATTAATTTGATGCATTCATGATGGTTATGCAAGATGTTAACCTCAGGTGCAGCTGGATGAAGGGATTCTGGAAGTTTTGTATCATTTTTGCAACTTGTCTCTAAGTTCAAAATTCTTTCTTTTTTTTTTTTAAAGATTTTATTTATTTATTTGACAGAAAGAAACACAGCCAGAGAGGGAACACAAGCAGGGGGAGTGAGAGAGGGAGAAGCAGGCTTCCTGCCGAGCAGGGAGCCTGATATGGGGCTCGATCCCAGGTCTCTGGGATCATGACCTGAGCCAAAGGCAGTCGCTTAACCAACTGAGCCACCCAGTCGCCCTATCAAAATTATTTCTTAATAAAATTTTTATCTATTTAATTGAGCGAGAGCGAGAATATGAGCAAGTGGGAGGAGAAGCAGAGGGAGAGGACGAAGCGGACTCCATGCTGATGCAGGGCTTGATTCCACAACCCCGAGATCACGACTTGAGCCAAAATTAAGAGCTGGACGCCCAACCGACTGAGCCACCCATAAGCCCCATCATGAGAATATTTTTAAAAGAAGGATGTCATGAAATACAAAGACTGAGGAAATGTCAGTCAGGTCAAAGGAGACTAAAGAGATATGACACTTTAATGCAATGTGTGACACTCGATTTCCTTTTGCCATAGAAGAATTCATGAGGATAAGCAATGTAGGAGTAAGTGACAGAATTACATCACTGGTAGGTTTTTTTAAAAGATTTTATGAGAGGTGGCACCTGGGTGGCTCAGTTGGTTAAGCGACTGCCTTCGGCTCAGGTCATGATCCCGGAGACCCGGGATCGAGTCCCGCATAGGGCTCCCTGCTCGGCGGGAAGCCTGCTTCTCCCTCTCTCACTCCCCCTGCTTGTGTTCCCTCTCTAGCTGTGTTTCTCTCTGTCAAATAAATAAAATCTTTAAAAAAAAAAAAGATTTTATGAGAGAGAGAGAGAGAGAGAAAACGAGTGGGGGAGCGGCAGAGGGCGAGGCAGGCTCAAGAACGAGCACAGAGCCCGATGTGGGGCTTGATCTCAGGACCCTAAGATCATGACCTGAGCCAAAGGCAGACGCTTTACCAACCAGGCCACCCAGGCGCCCCTACATTAGTGTGAATGAACTGATTTTGATAACTTCACTGTAGTTATGTAAGAAAATCACATTGGGGCGCCTGGGTGGCTCAGTGGGTTAAAGTCTCTGCTTTCGGCTCGGGTCATGATCTCAGGGTCCTGGGATTGAGGCCGCATTGGGCTCTCTGCTCAGCAGGGAGCCTGCTTCCCCCTCTCTCTCTGCCTGCCTCTCTGCCTACTTGTAATCTCTCTCTTCTGTCAAATAAGTAAATAAAATCTTAAAAAAAAAAAAGAAAAGAAAAGAAAATCACATTGAAACACTTAGGTTAAGGAGCATCACATCAGCAACTTATTTTCAAATGTTTAAAAAATAACATATAGAAATACGTGGATAAAAGGAAGGTCGTAAAAGGTTAGCATTTGACTAATTGGAGTAAGAGGATAGAGGAATTCTTTGTACTTCTCTTATATCATTTTTTAAAAATTTGAAGATAGGTCAAAAAGCAAGGTAATCATCATAAAAAACCATGTAATAAACTCACTGGAAAGCTTATTCAATTTTGTGATTGCCATTTGTTAAAAGTACTTTAGTCAGTTATGAAAAGTACACTGCAAGGAATATAGTTAATGATACTGTAATGACTTTACATGATGAACAGACAGCAACTATACTTACTGCAGTGAATGTTACAGACATATAGAATTGTTTAATTGTAATATAACACTCAACAATACTTAGATTTTAAAATTTTAATTAATTTAGAAAATCATTTTTTTAAAGATTTTATTTATTTATTTGAGCGTTCAAGAGAGTGCAGAGAGTGCAAACATGACCCGGGGAAGGGCAGAGAGAGAAGCTAACTCCCCGGTGAGCAGGGAGCCTGACTCAGGATTCCATCCCAGGACCCTGAGATCACGACCAGAGCTGAAGGCAGACAATAAACCAACTGAGCCACCCAGGCACCCCCCAAAAAAAGTATTTTAGTCAGAATTTGCTACTCTGTTATTTCTACCTGGTTCTATTTCTAGAGCCCATAGAAGAAAACAGCAATTTAAATTCCTTTTCACTGGAGACATACTTCCACATATCTCTGCAACTATCTCCTCCCCAGGCAAACACAGATTTTTCTACCCCTTCTTATGAGACATAACTTCCAGACGCCCCACCATCCTAGCCTCCCACCTAAATATAGGCCCAGTTTATCAAAATCCTTCATAGGGTGCCTGGGTGGCTCAGTGGGTTAAAGCCTCTGCCCTCGGCTCAGGTCATGATCTCAGGGTCCTGGGATCAAGGCCAGCATCAGGCTCTCTGCTCAGTGGGGAGTCTGCTTCCCCCTCTTTCTCTGCCTGCCTCTCTGCCTATTTGTGATCTTTCTCTTTCTGTCAAATAAATAAATAAAATCTTTAAAATATATATTAAAAAAGATTTTTAAAATCCTTCATAAAATGCTGCACCAGGGATCAAATTTATCCTGCAGTTGTCTAGTCATTACAGGACTCAAGAGGAATATGAACTTTCAACTAAACACCATGACCTCATGGAAAAGGTAGAATGCCAGATGTGGTGGGAACCCCAGCTGTGGTACCACTCCTACCTGGCGCCACTGAACTTCCACTGCAAGGAAGTAGCTTCAAGTTCACTGGAATAAAGTCATTTTCATCTTGTTTTTTGTTTGAACGTTTCAACTCTTTCTTACCTCTTTTCTTCACATCTTTCGTCCTTCGCTTCTATCTTCTATTTTTAAGAGAAGTGGAAACATCAAAGTAAAAATGATATGGATGAGAAAGTGATTCAGCCAGATATAAAAGTTTCTCACAGACGGGGTGCCTGGGTGGCTCAGTTGGTTAAGCAACTCCCTTCGGCTCAGGTCATGATCCCAGAGACCCGGAATCGAGTCCCACATCAGGCTGCCTGCTCGACGGGAAGCCTGCTTCTCCCTTTCTCACCCCCGCTGCTTGTGTTCCCTCTCTGGCTGTGTTTCTCTCTGTCAAATAAATAAAATCTTTAAAAAAAAAGTTTCTCACAGAAACCTTCCTTACAGAAATTAAGTACACGGAGTATTTTAATTAATAAGTAAGGTATCAACTTGATTTACTGAACAAACTTTTCTAAAGGTATAATGAGTGCTTGAGAAGGGCACTGGACACTTTAGTCATGAATGGCAACAGGCCTGCCTAGCCGCAATCCATCAGTAAATCTAGACATCATGTAAGAGTACGAATTGCTGGAGAGTTTCAGGGCTGGGAAAAAAAAAATTCTTGGGCGGGTCAAGTAATGTATCAAGGAGTAACAGATTTGAGGAGATACTTCACTGGCAAATGGGCACATAAAAACATGCTCAATACCTGCCGGGGGGCCAGCCCCAGCATCAATTAGGATCCGAGGATGAAAGAAGGAGTCCGCGCTTTCCTGGTGAGGAGACCAAACTTCAAAGATGGTGTAGGGAGCTCCTGAAAACACTGTTCTTAGGGCTCTTTATTTATAGCAGAGAGTTACATATTTTTTCAGATGAAAACCATATGATCAAAGAGTTTTTTTTTAAGTGATGGATCATCAATCTTGAGTGACAATAGTGACAATAGTGTTTTTGAGTGTTCTTGCAAAAACAGGACGTGCCTTTTGCCCTTGAGGGTCTCACACAACAAAACGGGATGTGTCTATTTCTTTGAAGGGTCCATACAATAAAGCAGGATGTGCCAATTATATCCAACCTATAGACTGATGGATCTGAGCAACAGATGGTTCCTGCACACCCTTATCTCATCTGAATGTTTTACTTCCCCTCCAGCATAGGGAAGTGAGTGAATGGTCACACAAACAGGAGGTTGCAATATCTAAGCTATTTATGTTAGTAAAGGTTTTACTAAGTTTTAAAGTAAGTATGCTGTGCCCCCACAATCCTACAATTATTAAGCTTCATAAGGATTGGCATGACTCTCACGCCTTGGATGAGCGCTTGCCCAGGTGCATGTCCCAGGGACACAAAGGACATATTGCCCCGGCCCACAGGGTATATTCATGGGTACCTCCACCATAGTTTTTGGTGGCTTGCAGCATGGGGCGGGGGGGGGGGCGGATCACGCCGCCCCCGACAAATACCATTCATTACCCATTAAGGAAATGCAAATTAAAACCACAGCGAGATACCAACATACACATTAGCATCTAAAATTATAGGGAAAAAAATAAAAAATAAAAAAATAAAATTATAGGGAAAGGGTGCCTGGGTGGCTCAGAGGGTTAAAGCCTCTGCTTTCGGATCAGGTCATGATCTCAGAGTCCTGAGATCGAGCCACGTATTGGGCTCTCTGCTCGGCGGGGAGCCTGCTTCCTCCTCTCTCTCTGCCTACCTCTCTGTTTTCTTACTTGTGACCTCTCTCTCTCTGTCAAATAAATAAATAAAATCTTTATTAAAATAAATAAATAAAATTATAGGGAAGGACTATATACCAACATTACAATATTGAATAAAGGCTGAAAAATAATACTGTTTCTAAGCATGTCAAAGTATATGTTAGTGTAAAAATATGACACTTGAAAGGAATGTTAAGGGACTAAAAATCTCTTTCACACATAATTATTCACAGTGAGAGGCACCTGGGTGGCTCAGTCAGTTAAGTGTCTGCCTTCTGCTCAGGTCATGGTCCCTGGGCTCCTGGGATCCAGCCCGACATTGGGCTCTCTGCTCGGCAGCAGGGGTCTGCTTCTTCCTCTCCCCCTGGCACTTCCCTGCTTGTGTTCTCTCTCTCCCTTTGTCAAATAAATAAAATCTCCAAAAGTAAATAAATAAAAGAGACTTATGCCTAAAGAAATTCCCATATATATGGCTTGGGTTCCCTGTTTGGCTAGAAGCCTACTTCTCCCTCCCCGACTTCCCTTGCTTGTGTAACTTCTCTCGCTGCATCATTCTCTGTCAAATAAATACATAAAATCTTTTAAAAAAATGGTAATGTAGAAAAGTCCCCCAATACAACCTATCAATTATTATTCATTGGAAAATTCATGCTGACAAGCAACCATGTAAGTGGAGAAATTTTGGAAACTCAGTTACCTTAAGGTAACCCTAATTTACATAAAAGGATGCATATGAGAAAGTAACCCTTTAAAAGCCATACATATGGGAATTTCTTTAGGCATAAGCCTCTTTTATTTATTTACTTTTGGAGATTTATTTATTTGACAGAGAGAGAGAATACAAGCAGGGAAGTGCCAGGGGGAGAGGGAGAAGCAGACCCCTGCTGCCGAGCAGAGAGCCCAATGCGGGGCTCGATCCCAGAACCTGAGCTGAAGACAGATGCTTACCGACTGAGCCACCCAGGCGCCCCTACATTACCATTTTAATATGGCCTTTAGTGATGAATGCGGTGATGTGATCCGCTGCTAAATATAACATGAGGAACCAAAAAGTATTTCCATGTTGGACAAAGTTATACATAACTATAAATTATTTGATGTTCCATGAGGGTCAAAACCAATGAAGTCTTTCCTTCACGTACAGGAATTTTCTGTAGCATGAATTCCTTAAGGTTGAGAAAGATGACAGTACATGAAGACCTTCCCCTTTACCACACACATAAAGAATGATGTTGAATAAGCTGTGAACACTGACTAAAGTCTTTTCCACATTCCTTACATACACAGTCACCAGTGTGAATTTTCTGACATTGAATAACTAGTGTTAAGGGACTAAAAGCCCTTCCACATTTAGTACATCGATATGGGTTCTCATCAGTATAGTGGCTAATATATTTCTTAAATTGTGAAATCCAACTAAAAGTTTTCATTACATTTGTATGGTTTCTCACTAGTCTGAACTCTGTGGTGACGATGACGCTGCGCACCCTGCCCATGGGCCTTCCTGCAAACCTCACATTTATAAGGTGTCTCACCAGGACAGATCCTCTGACCTGAGGGAGACACCCATGATGACTGAGGGCCTGTCCACATTCATTACATTTATATCGCTTCCCACTGGTATGGACAATTTGATGTTTCCTTAAGTTCTGTGATGCCTCTGAAGGCCTTTCTGTATTCCTTACACTCAGGGTTTTTCTCCAGTATGAATTCTCTCATGTTGAACAATTAGTGAGAAGTGACTACAAGGTTTTGCACATTCAGTGTATTGATAGACTTCCCTCTCCTCCCCAGTATGAGCTCTGTGCTGAACCGTGAGTTTTGAGAGCCAAATACAGCTTTTGGGTTTTTTTGTTTTTTTACAATCCTTACATTTGTAGGTTTTCTCACTGGCATGAATTCTCTGATGTTGGGTAAAGAGTGAAACAGGGCTAAAGGCCTTTCCACATTCTTTATATTCATGGGGTCTTTCCCAGCGTGAATTCTCTCATGTTGAGGCAGATCAGGACAGTGATGGAAAGCCTTCCCGCATGGCCCGCATTTATAAGGTTTGTCGGGATAATTTAACTCCTTAGTAAGGAGCCAGGATGCTGGCAAAGCTGCTTCAAATGAGAGGTCGATAAAAGAATACAGACACAAACGCAAAGAAATGCTGAAATGAGCTTGCTAATACATCAAGGACAGGTTAATGCCATACAGAGTAAGAAAATGATAGCACTTGGGGTTATGTTTTTCGGCTGCCTACCAATGTCCAAGTTAACAAGGTAACTGCCTGAGTGCTGGTCCTCATCAGTAGTAAATAGCATGTCAGACTGAGGTACAAACCCTCTGCAAAATGAAGCAGCCTGTGGGCATACTTGTTAGGCAGTTTCCTCATATGATATTTAAAAAGCATGAGTAGGGAGCCTGGGTGGCTCAGTTGGTTAAGCATCTGCCTTCAGCTCAGGTCATGATCCGGGGGTCCTGGGATCGAGCCCCACATCAGGCTCCCTGCTCTGCAGGAAGCCTGCTTCTCCCTCTCTCACCCCCTGCTTGTGTTCCCTCTCTAGCTGTGTTTCTCTCTGTCAAATAAATACATCAAATCATTTTTAAAAATAAAACAAATAAAAGTAAAGATTTAAAAAAAAGAATAAAAAGCATGAGACAAAAAAATAAACAAATAAAAATTTAAAAAAACTAAAAAGCACGAGTCTTGCCTACCAATGTCCCACATCTAGGAATCTACCCTGATGATATTCGTCCAACAACATGAAAATACATATGCACAGGGCTATTCATCACAGTATGATCATAGTTCTAAAATACCGAAATCAGTCTAAACACTCACATATGGGGGAGTGATTCGATACACAGTCTTAGGTACCAGCATACAAGAATGAAAAAAAATCTCCACAAAATTATAAGAAATTTCCAAGATGGTACTCTTGGGCAAAAAAAAGTTAAGTGCAAAAGAGTATATAGACCATGTGACCCTTTCTGTAAGGAAGGCTCTATAAGGAAATATGTGTGCATCTGCTCATTTGTACACAAGAAATACTGGAAGAAAAAGAATGAAAAATAATGAGATTGGTAAACTCCAGAGGGAGTAGGGATGAGGTTGAAAAGAAGAGAATGGGGGCATCTGGGTGCTCAGTCGGTTAAGCATCAACTGTTAGTTTCATCCCAGATCATGATCTCGGGGTTTTGAGTTCAAGCTTTGCATCAGGCTCTGCATTCAGCAGGGAGTCTGCTTTGGATTCTCTTCCTTCCATCTCCCTCTGCCTCCCTCTCTCTCTCTCTCTCTGTCTCTCTCTCTCTCTTTCTCTCTCTCTCTCTCTCTCTCTCTCTCTCATAAAAATAAATAGATGTTTAAAAAAAAAGAGGAATAAGTAGCAGGAATGACAGGAGATGCAATACTCTTCCAAGTATGCTTTTTTGTACAGTTCTGACTCTTAATAACAATTGTAACGTTTCACACAGTCTCCAAATAAATACCCAAAATAGAATACAAACTGTGATGAATGAACCTGTCTATACAACAGATGAATACAGCCTCTATGAAGCAAGCGGGGAAGAAAGAACAAATTTAAGTTTATTTAGAAAAAAGTATTTTGGGGCGCCTGGGTGTCTTGGTGGGTTAAAGCTCAGGCTCAGGTCATGATCTCAGGGTCCTGGGATCGAGGCCCACATCGGGCTCTCTGCTCAGCAGGGAGCCTGCTGCCTCCTCTCTCTCTGCCTGCCTCTCTGCCTACTTGTGATCTCTCTGTGTGTGTCAAATAAATAAAATCTAAGAAAAAAAGAAAACAGTATTTTGACTACGCACTATAAGGCTAAAAACAAAAAAATTAACACACAAATAATGAACTCTTACTCTAGTTAATGTATTTCTTGCAGGAGTATGATAATCATTATTTAAAAATCTAACTATAAAGAATTTTTAAAAATGCTTAAGAAATGTTTGACAGTAGAAATTATAAGCTGGTGTAATCCTACACCTGGGGGTTAATCTGAAGCAACTTTAGGGCCCAGGTTAATACAGAGTCTTACTCAAAATGGAAAGTGAGAAAGTATTAATTAAAAAAGAAAGAGAGGAGCCTGGTTGGGTCAGTTGGTTAAGCATCCAACTATTGATTTCAGCTCAGGCCATGATCTCAGGGTTGCAATACTGAGCCCTGGGTCAGTCTCCACCCTGGGTATGGAGCCTGCTTAAGATTCTCTCTCCCTCTGTACCTTATCTCTAAAAAGGGGCAGGGTGAAAGAAAGAATGTACAAAATCTGAATCTGGAAAAATATGTCAAAGGGAAAAAAATCATTGGGCAGTAACCAAAATAAGCTATTTTTGGAAACATAGTTTTAGATGGAAATAATGACCCAACTATTAAAAAAAAAAAAAGAATGGGGAAGAAGCTGGGAAGTAATAACATCCCCTGGGTACATAAAGTTGTAGTTCAAAGAAAGCAACTTCCTCCTTGAATGGAGAAAGGCTCAGGCAGTGACATGTGTGAGGACCAGAGAGGCCCTCTGGCGCTCACGGTGAGCGATGCTCTGTTCTGAACACGGGGACCCTGACGGGACCTTTCCAGGCTCCATCCTGCTGACCTGGGCCACTATCTACAGTGCCACTGGCCTTCTTAATAGTCCTTCACTCACCTGGCACAGGCTTCCTGTCACCTCTCTTTCTGCCATCCAGGGCTCCTTCCCTTGTTCCAGGAAGGAGATCAGGTTTGGTTTGGGAATAGAAAATCCTGTGTACCCAAGAAGAAACGTAGCAGAGGCTCAAAGGGGCGGCTCAGAATTCATTTCCAGTTCCTGGTTATCAACGAAGAGAAGAAATTAGAAAAGGCCAGAGAAGAGGAGGGAGTCATTTCTGGAATGGAGAAGAGGCTCCTTTTAGGTGTTATCCTACAGAACTATCCATCCCCATTCTGTACAGTCTCATTGAGAGCAGAGCAGAAACTCAACCAGAGTCTGGCAAGGCACCTCAGAAATTCACACCAAAGGCAGCAAATATTCCAGTGAAAAAATTTCACCCTGCCAGGCGCACTAACATCTTACCTAGAGATGAAGTTGCTGAAGTTCTCCAGCATTCCATCTGTGCACAAATCCTAGCAGGGTCTGGCCTGCCCCCCTCAAACTGAGAAGACTGTTGCCACATCCCTAAACATCACTGACCCTTGAAACAGCAAACCGAGAATGTGTGCCACGGAAGTAAATATTTAGGGCTAGAAAACTAGGAAGATGGAAAAGGACATTGCAGAGCTGAGGCCAGCGAGCAGGGTAAGGAAGTTGTGGTAATTCAAGGGAAGGGTCTGTACCTGATATTTCTGTTGAGAGAAGCACAACTTCTTTCATAAAGGGAGATATGTCCATCAAAAGATACTTCAAAGAACAAGAAGAACTCAAGTTCAGTGCTTTCCCATTAAATTAAACTGTAGAAGTTCAATGCACAACTTCCTAATATGTCTGAATTGTCTTTATTCCTTCTGTTCAGAAATGAGGGGGTGTATGTGGAACATTGATATATTTTTAAGTGTTTGCATGGTTTCATCATGTTTCAAGAAAATTCAAATGAGAAAAATGGTTCTCAGGGGCAAGTGTGCACCCCCAGAAGACAGTTGGCAACACCTGCTAACATTTTGATTAGCACCACTGGGGGGACAGCACTGGCACCTAGTGGGGAGAGGCCGGAGATGCTGCTGGCCATTACCAATGTATAAGGTAGCACACCTAAGAACTACAAGCCTGAAATATCATTAGTTCTGAGCTTGAGAAATCTTGAGGAAGAGAAACACTTTTCTTCATGGAATCATCGCACAATGGTTACCAGAGTCTGTTAGGAATTATGAGAGCTGTGTATTGTTTTAAAATATATTAAGAGTCAGGTTCATCACTGTCTGAACATCACCGTTCCTTACTAAGTCAACTTCCTTAATACAGATTTATTTTTATTTGCTGCACACTTTCCCATGACACTGCACTAAGTGACCTAACCTTTCTTTTATTTGGGGGCACTGGAGGTGGAACATGGTATCTTTAGGGACACTCCTAGCTCTGCTGATTTATGATTGTCAACACCTCACGCACTCTGGCTGGTCTCAAGTGTGCTTCTTCCTTGTTCCTGAGCAATAGAATTCTCCCGGGGGGTAATCCAGGCTCACACAGATGTGGCCCACTACCCGCACATGTGGCTCAACACTGAATCTGACCTTGGGTCAGTCATCCTTCTGGAGGGCCTGCTGGGCAAGGTCTCAGTAACCAAATTCCCAATTGCCACCCCCAATTCAAAAGGTCTGAAAAAGCATTGTCGTTACATCCTGAGACTGAGAACCGTCTTCACCTGTTCTTACTGCTGAAACAAAGTCCCCTAGCTTGAGTGGCTTATTACAACAGAAGTTTGTTTTTCACAGTTCTGGAGGCTGGAAGTCCAAGATCGAGGCGGCAGTAGGACCAGGCTCTGCTGAAGGCCTGCTCACAGGCTGCAGATGGCTAGCTTCCCATTACACCCTCACGTGGTGGACACTAATACCATTCATCCTGACCTAGTCACTTAGTAAAAGTCCCCCTCCAAATACCATCAGCTGTAAACTGGAAGAATGTATTCAGACCACAGCAGAGACCAATGCCACTGCCCATCTTGTCTAACTTGGAAACCCTGGTCTGTGGATTACCATTAAAGCATTATTATGTGTGGCTCTTTTAAACATTGATTAATCCATTGAATCCTATTTCACATAGGAGTCTTCCATGCTTCACTGAAGCAATGCATTTCTGGTCCATCGAGGCTCCTGCAAAACTGAGTCCCCAGGAGATGTGAACACATGAACCCAGGTCAGAGACAGAGGGATTCTCAGCGAGAGCTTAGGGTTATTTGATCTTTTGGGGCATAGGATGAAACTTGGGCAGGAAATCCCCCCCCAAACTTTCCTTCATTTATATAAAATGAGCACAGTTTAAGGAAGGAGAAAGAAAGCATGACTCACCTAGGCCATGGCTTTCAGAATAGCGAGGACCATTGAGTCCTCCTTCAGGCTCCTCTCCTGGGGAAGGGCGGGTCCTGAGAAGGCAGAACCAAGGAGGGAAGAGAAAACATGAGTGGTCAGGCTTGCCTCCCAGAAACACAGGTTGCAATTCTCTTCCTCTCTCATCTTGTGCCAGCCTTCCTGTGTTCGTGAAAATACTGAACACGTTGGACACACTTTATGTACCCCAATCCCAAATTCTGCTCCTCCCATGTTACATGCCCTGCATGATTACAATTTTAATTCTTGGGACACTTGAGAGGTTCAGTAGGTTAAACGTCTGTCTTCCACTCAGGTCATGATCTCAGAGTCCTGGGATCGAGCTCCACATCGGGCTCCCTGCTCATTAGGGTGTCTGCTTCTCCCTCTGACCCTCTTCCTTCTCATGCTCTCAAATATATAATCTTAAAAAAAGGCGGGGGGGGGGATAACCACTACCCTAAGCACAGTGGGATGTTCCTACTTAGGAAAGGGGGAAATAAAGAGCTAACATAAGGAAAGGAAAAGACCAAAATAACACAAATAGGATATACAATGTAAAATGAAAGAGATGAAGTTGAATTATGCCAAAATGTGAATTTTATACAAAAAAATTCATACTTTGAATTTTTAAAAATCAGCTGTTTCTTTTTTTCAGTTTTAATAAATAACTGAAATTAGAGGGCTTGAAATAAAGGGATGAGCAAAAATACACCAGGTAAACAAAGACTTGGTAGTGTTACTCAGTAAAGAAATAACATGCCAAGAGGTCCAGTCAGTATAGACTTCATGGTTATAGTCTTTGTTGCAATGACTCAGTTCCGCTGTTATAGTGGCAAAAGCAGTAGACAGATGTGTAAATAAATGAGTACAACTGTGTTCCAATAAAGCTTTATTTACAAAACAGGCAGCAGGCCAGATTTGGCTTGTCAATGCCTCCATGTGGCAGAGTGGGAGATTATATAATGATAAAAGGTACAAGTCACCAATAGGGGTTAAGGTGTAGGTCTTTAAAAATCAAGCAACATGAATTAAAAAACAAAAATCTCTGAAAATTCAAGATTTGGGTTTAAAAAATTCAGTTTAGGAATTGTACCTAATTATACAAGAACCTGGAGAACTTTATTATGATCTACTGGCTTAAACAGAATCTTATACCCAAGAAAAGTAGAATATATATTCTTTTTCAATGTTACAGAATATATACAAACATCCATCCTGTATTTAGCCCCCCAGAGAAATGTCAAATTCAAAAAAGTAGGTATTTTCAGGCCACACTTATCATAGTAAAATAAAATCTGAAGTTGCATAATTTAGGATGGTTTGGCTACACATTTACAAAATATCCAACTAAAGGTAATTTCAGCAATAAAGGTTTATTTATTTATTCTTTACATAACAAGGCTTCACAATTCTAGAGTTGGTCTGGTAGCCCTGGGTCAGCTTCTCTGAGGAACTTAGTTTTCTCCTTTTGGTTCCAACATGGCTGCAACAGCTCCGGGCATCAGGTTCCCACAGAATGTTTAAAGCAGATGAGAGGAGAGGGAGTCTTCCTAATAGATCTTTCTCTTCTGAATGAGGAAAATCTTTCCCAGAAGCCCCTACAGATCTTTGGAACATACAAGCCATCCTGAGCTGCAAAAAAGGCTGAAAAGTTAGCATCTGGTATCTTCAGAGTCGAAGGCAAGATGCTGCCCAGAGGAAGGGGAATCGCGTGTGGCTGCTACGTAGGCAACTGGCCGCTTCTGTTTGTGACAGAGTGATGAAAGGTAATCTAAAACAATATGGAAAATGAGGTCATCTTAAACTTTGTTTATTCTTGGGTCAGGAAGAACTAAAAACTGAGATTATTGTAAGATAACCACTTTCTAATTTCATTATTTTCTATTTTTATTTTGTACCAGTTTGTTCTTTCATCACCCTCAGTGTTTGGTATTATCTTTTCTGGCTTCTTGAATAGTACATTTAATATATTGGAGAATGATCTTTCATGTTTTCATGCTTTGCGTGCATTTCAAAGCCATACGAATCCTTCTGAGTAACTTTGGCCCAATCCTACAACTCCTGGAATGTAAATCATTCAACTGTAGTTTTCATTACCATATATGACAGTTTGCATGATTTATCTGTTTATTAACCCAAGAGTAATGGGGTATCTGGTTGGCTTAGTACAGCATGTGACTATTGATCTCAGGGTCGTGAGTTTGAGGCCCACATTGGGTGTGGTACCTACTTTAAAAAAAAAAAAAAAAAAGTTGAACCCAAGGGTATTTGGCTAGGTTTTTTTTTTTTTTTCTTTTCAATTGCCAAGAAAATTGAAACTTTTTGGTCATTGTTGGGACTCCTGGGTGGCTCAGTCATTTAAATGCCTGCCTTTCCTCAGGTTGTGATCCCAGGGTCTTGGGATCAAGTCCTGCCTCAGGGTCCTTGCTCAGCGGGGAGCCTGCTTCTTCCTTGTCTGCTGCTCCCCCTGCTTATGCTTGCTCTGATAAATGAATAAATAAAATCTGAAAAAAAAAACACCTTTAGGTTGTTGTTAAATTATTACAGTGTGGCTAGGAAACGTGATCCTGTAATATGTTAGAGACAAATTTTTTTCCAACCTTTCCTTGCTTCTTTAATAATCATGGTCTACACAATTTATAGCCATACAATTTTTCATTACAAATCTTAGGACTTAGAATAAAGGATAGCTTGAATGAAGGCATTCCCATTTGCATTACATTCTCCCAGTCTTCTCCAAAATAAAAGCAGTAAGTTGGGACTAGCCTAAGCTAATGGGCTCTCCCCATTACTTCCACTGATATGGCTGCTTGCTAACATAAATTCTCTGATGATTAATAAAGGGTAAGTGCTGATGGAAGGCTTTTCTACACTTAATATATTCATTTGGGTTTCTTTATCATGTATTCTCTGATGCTGAACAGTAGTTGAACCATGATGCAAAGTCCTCCCACATTCCTTACAGTCACAGGACTTTTCCTCAATATGAATTACCTGATGCTGAATCAGTTGTGAGCAATGACTGAAGGCCTTCCCACATTCCTTACATTCATATGGTTTCTCACCCGTATGAGTTCTATAATGTACAGTTAGATGTGAGACCCGTTTGAAAGCCCTACCACATACCCTACATTGGTAGGGTTTCTCTCCAGTGTGAATTCTCTGATGTTGCTTAAGTTGTGAGCTCACCCTAAAGGCCTTCCCACATGCCTTGCATTCATAGGGCTTCTCACCAGTATGGATTCTCTGATGTCTAATAAGAGTTGAGCCTTGATTAAAGGCCTTCCCACATTCCTTACACTCATAGAGTTTCTTGCCTGTATGAAGAGTCTGATGTTGAATCAATTGAGACCGATGACTAAAGGTCTTCCCACATTCCTTGCATGCATAGGGTTTTTCGCCAGTATGAATTCTGTAATGTACTTTAAGATGTGAGATCCTATTGAAGGCCTTGCCACATTCCTTACATTGATAGGGCTTCTCACCGGTATGAATTCGCTGATGTTCAATCAGCTGTGAGCTTCGACTAAAGGCCTTTGCACAGTCCTTACATTCATAAGGTTTCTCACCAGTATGAACTCTCTGATGTTGTATGAAATTTGAACCGGAATTGAAGGCCTTTCCACATTCGTTACATTCATAGGGCTTCTTGCCAGAATGAATATTCTCATGTTGAATTAGTCGTGAGCCATATTTAAAGGCCTTGCCACATTCTTTACATTTATAGGGTTTCTCATTAGCATGAATTCCTTGATGATTAATAAGGAAGTCTTCCTCTTGCCAGAAGTCTTTTCTACATTCGTTATATTCATAGGGTTTTTCTCCAGGATGGATTTTCTGACAAAAAGGAAATGATGCTTGTTGGTTTAGAGTGGCTATTTCTTGGTGACTGATTATCAACTGACTCAGATGTCCCTCTGGATTTCCCTGTTGTCTGTCAAACTGGCTTCTGCAGTCCCAATCATCTTGGGCCCTCGAGCACTCAAGACCATAACTTGTAAGGCTTTCCATTATCTCCCACTGAGGCGACCGTATTTCATAAACGGGCTGCTCTGGAGATGATACCCGGAGAGCACTCCTGGACTCCAACACTGGGAAAAACAAAAAGGCAAGTGTGTGTTTTTTTCTTTTCCAGAAAAAGGAACTTCTATAGTGAAAACCAGAAAACTTAAACTCATGATCATACCTATAAGCTCTTGAATGTGGCTAGGCAATTAGAAAATGGGTAAGTAGAACAGAGAGAGAGGAAATACCATAAATTGAGATGAAGTAGTCAGAGGGAGGATTATAAGAGTCATTCTAAAATGTCAGTGTGGAGCAGAATCACCTCTGAACTATGTTTTTAAAAAATGAATGTAACGGGGCACCTGGGTGGCTCATTGGTTAAGCCACTGCCTTCAGCTCAGGTCATGATCTGAGTCCTGGGATTAAGTCCTGCATCAGGCTCCCTGCTTGGCAGGAGGCCTGCTTCTCCCTCTCTCACTCCTCCTGCTTATGTTCCCGTTCTAGCTGTGTTTCTCTCTGTCAAATAAATAAAATCTTAAAAAGAATTTTTTTTACAAATGAATATTTCTATGAACCCCTGGAAAACACAATCTAGAGTGATAGACATTTGAAATCACTGGTTGTCTGTGGCTGGGTAAATGAGCCATTGTGTGGGAAGGAGCACAAGGAAACTTTGCAGGGTGATGAAAATGTCCTCTAGTCTGTGGTTACAGTTATGCCAGTGTACAGATGTGTCCAGACTCATGAAAATATTGTACTTCAAATGCATGTATTTTATTGACTATAAATTACACCTCAATAAAGTGGATTTTATTTTAAAGATTTTTTTATTTATTTGACAGAGAGAAACACAGCCAGAGAGGGAACACAAGCAGGGGGAGTGAGAGAGGGAGAAGCAGGCTTCTCGCCGAGCAGGGAGCCCGATGTGGGACTCGATCCTGGGTCTCCAGGATCAAGACCTGAGCCGAAGGCAGTTGCTTAACCAACTGAGCCACCCAGGCGCCCCAATAAAGTGGATTTTAATAAATGATAGGGAAGGGTGGCTGGATCTTCGTGTGGCCAGAGGTACACGATGGTGCATCTGCTTGCAAGGGGGAGTGGCAGCACCGAGGCTGGTCTCAGCTCTTCACTGAAAGTTATGATAACACGGCTGTGGTATCTCTACTGTGATGCTTTCCATCTCTGAAGTTCAACTGAATACCATGGCTTAGACCTAGTGGTCTACTAAAACCAGTCTCTCTGGGACCTTTCCATGGGGAAAGCAAATGGGTGCTTTTGAAAGTGCTTATAAAGTGTAGTAGACAGGGGATGCCTGGGGGGCTCCGTCAGTTACGCGTCTGCCTTCGGCTCAGGTCATGATCCCAGGTCCCGGGATAGAGCCCCACATCGGGCTCCCTGTTCAGGAGGGAGCCTGCTTCTCCCTCTGCCTGCCGCCCCCTCTGCTTTGCTCTGTCTGATAAATAAATAAAATCTTAAAAGAAATAAAGTGTAGTAGACAGATGACCAAAGAGGACTTTATAGGAGTGGGTCTGCTTCCTATGGTGGCACATCACGGAATATTATTCATTTGGTTCTCTGTGAAAGTATTAAGCAAAAACTCCTAGAATAAAAGATGAGTTTGACAATGAAACATGATGAAGAGTCTATGAAGAGCAATAGCAGAGTTTGTGGGAACGATGCTGCAGTCATCTCAAAACCTGTACCGTAACCATGGTGCATCCACATGAAGTTGTAAGAACAAGACTACATGAAGAGGACACAAAGTACAGATACTTTTTTCAGACACCATGTCTGATTGCTCAGAAGGGAGGTCTTGGGTCTATTCACTGTGATCTGACAATTCTAGTGAGAGATTCCAAATATGGCCGTTATGATGACATCCCGTGAACTGGTGGTTGACAGTCACCAACGGTCACCGACACCTGCCTGGCATCCTACCAAGGACAAGCAGAAGACAGCTGTGAAGCATGGGACACTAAAGGCAGCCTGGGAGAAAGAGAAGATGAGTTTGGGAACATGTAACTACGCCTAAATGGAAATTTGGTTTCAGGAATTAAAGTAAAGCACATTACTTGCATTTTGGACAATGTGGAAGAAATCTTGATTGCCTCTAAGGACAGTCACTCCTCTCTCCAGACTACTGCTTTTTCCATTTTTCTATCAGACACCTGACACAGTTGTGATTTCTGGCAGAATATGGTGTTATTATTTATTTATTTATTTATTTATTTATTATTTTATTTATTTATTGACAGAGAGGAAACACAGCCAGATTTCTGGCAGAATATGGTGTTATTTTTTATTTATTTATTTATTTATTCATTTATTTATTTATTTATTTATTTATTTATTATTTTATTTATTTATTGACAGAGAGGAAACACAGCCAGAGAGGAAACACAAGCAGGGGGAGTGAGAGAGGGAGAAGCAGGCTTCCCGCCGAGCAGGGAGCCCGATGTGGGGCTCGATCCTGAGTCTCCAGGATCATGACCTGAGCCGAAGGCAGTTGCCCAACCAACTGAGCCACCCAGGCGCCGCCCCCCCCTTTTTTTTTAAATATGCAACTCTTGATCTCAGGGTCATGAATCTGGGCCCCATGTTGAGTGTAGATTACTAAAAAACTTACAAAAAAGTATGGAGAGTTCAAAAAATATATAGAATTACCATATGATGTTAACAATTCTACTTCTGAGTACATATCCCAAAGAACTGAAGGAAGTGGGGCGCCTGGGTGGCTCAGTCATTAAGCAACTTTGGCTCAGGCCATGATCCCGGAGACCCGGGATCCAGCCCTGTATCAGGCTCCCTGCTTGGTGGGAAGCCTGCTTCTCTCTCTTCCACTCCCCCTGCTTGTGTTCCCTCTCTCGCTGTGTTTCTGTCAAATAAATAAAATCTTAAAAAAAAAAAAAAAAAAAGAACTGAAGGAAGCTGAAAGAGACCCCAACATTGTTCACAGCAGCCAAGACATGGAAACCACCTAAAATGTCCATTGATAGATGGAGAGAAAAG
>PITA01001965.1:79137-175988 GCA_004023965.1 Spilogale gracilis
CACTATCCATATTTCCCTTCTGATCCTTATGGGGACAAAATGTGTGTGGGTTTCTCCACATGAGATCCCCCAGGTTAGAGCTCAGGCCACCGACTACCCCTGCTTCCTTCACCCTACACCCCAATAAACTGGGGGTTCCCGCAACCCCTCCTGGGGCTCAATCACTTGTGAGAATAGCTTACAGAATTCAGGAAAACAGCTTACTTCCTAGATTACCAGTTTACTACAAAGGCTGAAACTCAGCATCAGTCAGATGAGAGAAATGCGCAGGACGAGGTAGAGGGCAAGGGGCGCAGAGGTCTTGCACCCCCTCCGGGAATACCGCCTGCCCAGGACCGCCACGTGCTCGCCAACCCAGAAGCTCTGCAAACACTGTACTTTAGGGAATTTTTAAGGAAACTTCATTACATAGGCAAGACTGCTTAAATCACTGCCCTCTAGTGATTCAGCCCACCTCCAGTCCCTCCAGAGTCTGGACAGTAGGGCTGAGTTCCAAGCCTCTAGTGACAAAATCGGCTTCTCTCTCAACCAGCCCCCATCGTGAAGTGACCCAGGTGCCCCCAACCACAGTCACCTCATTAGCATATAAGAAGACACTTAGTACTTCAGAGACTTAGAAGGTTTTAAGAGCGGTGTGCCCGGAAAAAAAGGGGTGAAAACCACAGGGTGAAAGTGACACTGCACAACATTGCAAGTGTGCTAAACGCCAATGTATGATTCAATTTGTCTTATTTATTTATTTTTAAAGATTGTACGTATTTATTTATTTATTTAGAGAGCACGGGTGGGGGTGGAGGGGCAAAGAGAGAGGGGGAGAGAGAATCTCAAGCAAACTCTGTTCTAAGCGTGGAGACCAACGCAGGGCTCGACCTCACCACTCTGAGATCATGTCCTGAGCTGAAACCAAGAGTCAGATTCTCGACCAACTGAGCCACCCAGGTGCCCCTCTACTACCCACTTTAAAATGGTTAAAAAGATGAATTTGGGGGCGCCTGGGTGGCTGAGTGGGTTAAAGCCTCTGCCTTCGGCTCAGGTCATGATCTCAGGGTCCTGGGATCGAGGCCTGCATCGGGCTCTCTGCTCAGCAGGGAGCCTGCTTCCTCCTCTCTCTCTGCCTGCCTCTCTGCCTACTTGTGATCTCTCCCTGTGTCAAATAAATAAATAAAATCTTAAAAACAAAAAAGGTGAATTTGGTTATGTGATTTTTACAGTAATTTTTTTTTAATTAAAGAGAATTTCCCAGAAAAAAAAATTATCATAACTGACCTGAGAAATGCAACATTTGAATGTTTAGATTTAGTATTCAATATTAGGAGCTCAGTATTAAGAAATCTACTCATACAATTCAGACTTCATAGATTAGAAAAAGAAAACTTCATATGAAAAGGTGGATGCTTCTTTAACTATATTTCATTCCTAAATGTGATATTATGCTTAATGAGAAGACACAAAAAACATTCCTATTAAGGTCAAGAACAAGAGTAGGATATAAATTACTCATACCATTAATGTGGCTCTGGGGCACTACACAATCAGTTTTCTAGTCAAGCAAAAGGAAAAAAAACCCAAGAGCTATAAAAATGCAAAGAGATTGGGCGCCTGGGTGGCTCAGTGGGTTAAAGCCTCCGCCTTCCGCTCAAATCATGATCTCAGGGTCCTAGGATCAAGGCCCGCATCGGGCTCTCTGCTCAGCTAGGAGCCTGCTTCCTCCTCTCTCTCTGTCTGCTTCTCTGCCTACTTGTGATCTCTATCTGTCAAATAAATAAAATCTTTAAAAAAAAAAAAAGGCAAAAAGATTATCACCATTTCCAGATGATACTGAATACTTGGAAGGCTCAAGAGTATTACATGAAAAACTGTTAAACATAATGAAAAAATTCAGTAAGTTGGATTAACTACAAAATTAATCTGAAGATATGAATGGTTTCTGCCATATAAAAAAAAAAAAACTGGGTGGATTATAATAGGGATGAAAGGGCTCCATTTCCAATAACAGCAATAAATATACAACACCTAAGGGGGCACCTGGGTGCCTCAGTTGGTTAAGCGACTGCCTTCGGCTCAGGTCATGATCCTGGAGACCTGGGATCGGGTCCCACATCGGGCTCCCTGCTCGGCGGGAGGCCTGCTTCTCCCTCTCTCACTCCCTCTGCTTGTGTTTCCTCTCTAGCTGTGTTTCTCTCTGTCAAATAAATAAATAAAATCTTTAAAAAAAGTATATATATATATATATGTATATAACACCTAGGAATAAATATAAGAAATGGACACGATCTATATAAATAAAACTTTAAAACCCCACCAGGAAGTAGACATAAATGAAGGGAAAACCGATCATGTTCTTAAATAGATAAAAATTAATAGAAAGATAAGTTTTATCCTCAAATTGTAAGTTTACTGTTATCTCAAGTAAGAATGACCTGATTTTTTTTAAAACCAGATACTCTAATTTGAAAGTTCAGATGGAAAAATAAAGAAGAGCCAGGAAAATTCTGAAAAATAAGAATGAGGAGGAACTAGTCCACCAGATATTTAAAACCTTCAATGATTAAAACAGTATGCTACTGGACACAAAGGTAGACAAAGAGATTAATGAGACAGAACCAAAAGTCCAAAAACAGATCCAGAGGTAACAGAGTAGATGAGAAAGGTGGCTATATAGATTAGTGGCAGAAAGAGAAAATTAATTAACGAATGTTGTTTGAATAAATGGATAACCACCTGGAAAATAATGTGAATATATCTTGCACTAAGGATGAACTCAACAAGGATCATAACAAGCACCATAAATATACTAGGAAAAGAATCACAGCAAACTCATTTATAATGTCCAACAGGGAAGTCCTCTTTGATTATAATATAAACACATAATCCCCAGAACCCACAAATACCTTGGTTATACAGCAGCAAATATTATTTTTTTTTAAGATTTTATTTATTAATTGCTAGGGAGAGAGAGAGAGAGAGATCGCAGAAGCAGAGGGAGAAGTAGGCTCCCCACTAGCAAGGAGCCGGACACGGGACTGGATACCAGGACCCGGGATCACGACCCAAGCTAAAGGCAGATGTTTAATGGACTGAGCCACCCAGGCACTCTCACATCTCCTCTCCTGATGTTCACTCCACACTTGACTTCGCTCACTTTCAGGGGCCAACTACCACTTCAGTGTGGATGAACCTAGCCTCTGTGATGGTGAGGTCTTAGCTCGCCATCTGAAAGTCTTACAGTACATTCTATGTGGTGGAAAGTGTTTCTGGTGGAAACTGTTGATTAACCACCACATTCTTGGTCTCGTGTCGTCACGCCTGAACTGTGGTTCTCAATCAGGGAAGATGTTGCCCTCTGGGGGACATCTGGCAGTATCTGGAACATTTGTGATCGTCAAAGCTGAAGGGAGGGGGGTTACAGGCAGCTAGTGAGTAGAAGCCAGGGAGGCTGCCGGGCACCCTACCGTCCACCGGACAGCCTGCCACGTCAACACTGCTGAGGCTGGGGCCCTCCATCAGAGCAAGGACACCCCAAGCAGAGCGAAGAGCACGGGAAGAAGCCCCGAGGCAGGACCATGCTGGCGGCATCAAAGCTGTGGGTCCTCTCGGGCTCCACAGCAGAGCCGAGTAGTTGTGACAGAGGCCACATCGGGCCCACAAAGTCTCAAATTTTTACTGTTTGCCCCTCTAGAGAAAACAAGTCCTACATTATAGGAATAGCAAAGAGGCTTGTGTCGCTGTAGCCGAGTGAGCAACAAGGAGAGTAGTGGGAGCAGGAGTCAGAGAGGAAGCGGGATGCCGATCAGAGAGCAACACAGTCCAACAGAACTTTCTATAATGCTGAAAATGTAGTGACCCAAGGCTACTGAGCATTTGAAATATGGCTATAGGCTACCATGGAATGGAATGTTACTTTGTATTTAACTTTAGGTAAAGTTAAAACTTAAGCAGCACATGTGGCTGGAGCACACCCTACTGAACAGCACACAGAGGCTCTAGGCCACGGTATCGGTTCTGCATTTTCTCTTGAGTGAGATGGGAATTTGCTAGTAGTCTTGAGCAGAGACGCACTACACCCTCGCTGAAGTTTCGAGGTCCCTCTGGCTGCTGTGTGGACGACACACTGTAGTGGACAAGAACAGAAGCAGAGGGACAGGGTGGAGGCTACTGCAGTAGTCCAAGCCACAGATGATGGTGGCATGGGCGGAATGGTGGCAGTGGCAGGGGTGAGAAGTCGTGAAGTTCTGGACATATTTCAAGGTAGAGCCAACACGAGTTGCTGACAGGCTGAGTAAGAAAAGTCAAGAATGCTTTAAGAGTTTTGGACTGGAGCAAGTATAACAATGGAGGACCCTGTTAGTCAAGTGTGGAAGACAAAGGAAAGAGCACATTGTTAGGGAAGAGCAAGGACTCCTTTCTAGACTTGTTAAGTTCAAGGTCCCCAGTGAACACTAAGTGGGCATGACAAAAAAGCAGCTGAAGAGTATGGAAATGCTTTGTGTCTACACTGCCCAGTACAGTAGGCACAAGGCACAGAGTGGCTGCTGAGCTTCTGAGCCATGGCAAGTGCAACTGAGGTACGGATCTTTTTTAATGGACTTAAGTGTAATTAACTTAAATTACAACGGCCATATGCGGCCAGTGGCTCCATACTGGACAACACGGGTACAGATAGTATTTAGAGCACGGTAATGGAGAAGGTCCTAGAGAATGAAAATAAAGAGGAAAGGGGCGCCTGGATGGCTCAGTTGGTTAAGCAACTGCCTTCGGCTCAGGTCATGATCCTGGAGACCCGGGATCAAGTCCCACATTGGGCTCCTTGCTTGGCGGGAAGCCTGCTTCTCCCTCTCTCACTCCCCCTGCTTGTGTTCCCCCTCTGGCTGTGTTTCTCTCTGTCACATAAATAAAATCTTTAAAAAAAAAAAAAAAAA
Organism: Spilogale gracilis; assembly: GCA_004023965.1. Taxonomy (NCBI): domain Eukaryota; kingdom Metazoa; phylum Chordata; class Mammalia; order Carnivora; family Mephitidae; genus Spilogale; species Spilogale gracilis. The sequence continues at coordinate 84,057 of PITA01001965.1, forward strand.
GAAAAAAGAAAGAGGAAAGAAGAAACCCAAGTTTGAGCTCCAGGGGGCTCCAACATTAAAAGAAAGAGAGAAAATCCCCTCAAAGGAGGCTGCCAGTGGTTTAAAGAGGAGGTGGTGATGAACCAAATACACAGAAATGTTTCAGGAAGAAAGAACAACCACTTTTGTGAACTACTGCTGACAAGCTACAAAAGACAGCTGGGACCTGACCTCTGAGTTTGGCATCCTGGAGGGAAAACTTTCTACCTCAAAGGTCCTCTCTTCTCATCCACCCACTGGACGGTTACCTCCTGTGGCTTGTCTCCTCCCACACGGGCTTCACTCACCTGGACGCAAGCCTCGTCCTGCCGCTTTCCCTACCATCCAGGGCTCTCTGCCTTGCTCCAGGAAGGAGATCACATCAGGTTTGGAGAAGGCAAGGCCTGGAAGTGAGAAAAAACATGCCACCTGGTCATGGTGTGGGGCCCCGGAATTCAGATCCAGGACCTGGTCAGCGAGCAGGAGAGGTGGTCGCAGGACAGACCAGAGGAAGATGTGACAGTCACCTGAGGGTCGGGGAAGATGTAGCAGCAGCCCAGGGAACCCGGAAACGGGAAAGGGACAGATCTGCTGAGAGTAACACACAAATTAACATGCCAGATCATCTTACCCAGTGAGACCATGTTGCTGTAGGTCTCCAACATCACGTCTCTGTACAAATCCCTCTCAGCGGGGGCCAGCCGTTCCCATTCTTCTTGGGAGAAGACTACAGCCACATCCTGGAACAGGTCTGACTCCTGAAACGACAGGCAGCTTTGTTATTGGCGTATTTCCAAGAAATGTTTCTTGTTGGGATGAGAGGAGATGGAGGAGGTCTTTGTGGGGGTGGGGCATTCTGGTGAAAAAGAAAGCTGGGGCTAGAGGCCTCCAGTGGGAGCAGGGGACAAGAGAGGGCGGACATGAGTAAAACAGTGCTGTCAAAATGTTCTTGAGCATTCCTTTTTACTACAAACCCAAGCTCTGTACATAGAGCGGGGAGGAAAATTAAAATTCAGCCAAGTGGAGTCTCCTCGCTTATGACAAGCAGTCGTAGGGCATGCTGCCTCCTCTGTCTGTGGCACATCATCAGTTCTCAGCAAGAGACCTCTAATTTCTACTTTTGTATAATAACAGCAAAAGGAAACAACAATTTTTGATAGACTTACCCTCAAATGTTTTATTAAGAAATGGTTCTCTAGCTTAGAAAATAGGATTTTCATATATACTGAGAATTAGTGGAAGACACAGGTTCACCATGATGTCAAAACATATCAAAGCATTCTCCCTTATTAGAAATATCTTAAGATTACTCTTCTTAGCTGTACGATTTTCTATCAAGTGAAAAAAATGACTCAACCATTCTCTTATTTTGGATGCAGAGGTTGGATCAGACCTCCAAAGGCACTTCTAAGCTCTGCCTATCTGGATTCTGAAAAATTCATCTATCTGGTGGGTTACCTCACAGTCCCCTCACCTCTGCACTCCTCTCGCCCTCGAGCCAAAGGAGCTGCTGTAGAATGACCCACATCCAAACGCTCTGACCTCAAACCAGACCTGAAATCTGGTGTCGAGTCTCCCACAGATACTCAGCCAACCCTCACTTACACACCGAATCACCAATCCCTCCCAAAGTGGGAGATCGTACCTCCCACCAAAATGAAGACCAACCAAGACCCATGATATTCCCATGCTTTTCCATGTCATATCCCTCCTAAGTATTCATCTCCATTTCATCGAACCTTGGTTTTCATTTTATACAAGGAAATGGATTTCTGCTCTATCTAGCCTCCTGGCAGAATACTGCACCATCAGAAGATAGGGAATGCTATACAGAATGAACCCATGGGCACTGGTCAGAGTGGAGGGGGTAGTGGGAGAGGGTACTAGCTGCCTGGTCTTTTTAGTCCCTAGTCTCAGAGGGAACCTCTGAGAACAGGATTCTTGGATGAAACGCAGGTGGGAGGCTTCAAGATAAAGCAAATATGGACATGATTTTAAAACTCACAGGGGACATGACTTTAAGAATTTCATGGGCTGATGGGTCCTCCTCCTGGTTCTTCTCCTGGGGAAGGGCAGAGTCCTGAGATGGCAGAGCTGGGGGAGGAAAGAGCAAACATGAGAAGCCAAATTTGCCTTATAGCTCCTGGAATGCCATGATCACAAGTCCCACCTTTTTAATCCCCCACTCACCCCAAAAACTACAGTTGGAACACTGTGGCCCTTACCCAACTCTAGGAAACATATCTTTATTTTTATTTTTTATTTTTTTTTAAAGATTTTATTTATTTGACAGAGAGAAACACAGCCAGAGAGGGAACACAAGCAGGGGGAGTGAGAGAGGGAGAAGCAGGCTTCCTGCCGAGCAGGGAGCCCAATGTGGGACTCAATCCCGGGTCTCCAGGATCATGACCCAAGACGAAGGCAGTCGCTCAACCAACTGAGCCACCCAGGCGCCCCTAGGAAACATATCTTTAGCTGTCGCAATAAGACAGGGAACCAGTGGCCCTTTCTCTCCCACTTTCCCTAAATATCCAGAGAATTCCACCTTGTTACTGATGCAGATCTGTGATGGGGATGCTCAGTCCTGGTCCACTGACTAAGACCACATGGTGTCCCAAGGACAAGAAAGGGTGTCCTTAGGTCAGGGAGCACAGTTGGCATGATGGGCATCAGCCCAGCCCATAGGAGCCTTCCCAGAAATAGACCATTTAACTCTCTCATTCCCACAATGTTACACCTCCCTGGCTCCTTACCCAACTTCCAAATTCACAAAGAACCTTACAGCCCTACCTAATGCCTGGTGGACACCACTTTGCAGACTCTGCCTTGAGTCAACAGATGGGGTGTGGTTGCAGTGGGCAAATTAGATGGCTCCATTATCATCACATAAATGTGCTCCCGCACAGAGACTAACAGCGAGCAAAGCTGTGTGCACAAAATTTACTGAAAATCAGAACTAAAATTTGTACATAAAAGTCCACAAGTAGGCAAGTGGTGGAATCACTGTTGGCAGAGCAACATGACGGAACACCAAACAACTATCGAAAATGATATGGGGATGGGGTGCCTGGATGCCTCAGGTCATGATTCCAGAGTCCTGGGATCAAGCAGCGCATCAGGCTCCCTGCTCAGCGGGAAGCCTGCTTCTCCCTCTCCACCCCTCTGCTTGTGTTCCCTCTCGCTGTCTCTCTCTGTCAAATAAATAAAATCTTAAAAGAAAAAAATGATGTGGGGCATCATTAACGTACAAAAAAGGACATTCACAAATGGTCTCTTTATACAACATGAGAACATTCTGCAAAAGAGGTCAAACCACTCACCTGTTGGCACATAGGCTTAAAAAAAGAACAGGAAAAAAATCCAAGTATTAAGAATGATGTCATTTAGCCACTTTGTGAGTTCATCATTAGACCAGTAGAATTCAGAATTCTATTAAAGAACTCAGAACAATGCCTATTTAAGAAATATGTAAATGAAGTAATTGATCGTTCCTTAACATGTAATAGAAATTTTTTGTGACCACTGCCTTAGCATTACCTGAAAGATATTTATCATATTTTATTACATGAGTGGCCCATGATTTACTCAACCATTTCCCCACTGTTGGACACAACTTGTAAAAGTACAAGATCATCTAAAATGTTCTCAAAATTTGTCTATGCTTCTGAACGAGTAGTGCTAAATATTTTGAGCTCTTTGCAACTATTTGAGAATCTTATGAAACAAGACTTTGTTCCAAATTTAAAAAAAAAAAAAGGCACGCGTAGGAAACACTATAAAACATCTACCAGCGTTTCTAGGAATCGGGACCCCTCCACACCCACCTAAAAGGGTCCACAGACCCGGGCTATGAGCCTGGACGCCAAAGGGGGGCGCTCGCGGCAACCCCGCCGCAGAGGACGACGGGAAATGTAGTCCAGAGTCCGGAAAGCCACACACCAAAGCTGAAGCGAGACGTTCCGGTTCTTCGCAGGCCCGAGATCCGCCCGGCCGTGGCGCCCGCTCCCGAAGGGACACCGGTGCCCCTGGAAAGCTCCAGAGCCCCTCACCTGCTGCCTCCTCAGGTTCGGGTGCCACCGTGGCCACGCTCCCCACGGCCCCAGCTGCGTTTCCTCCACGGTATCGGTGGACCCGCCACCCGGAGCCGGAAGATGGCGCAGGCGCACAAGGCGCCGCCGAGGCTGCCTCGCGAGTGGGCCTTCGCCGCAGTCTCTTCTGGGAAACGTAGTCTTCAGGCACAAAGGCACAGCCGAACCTCCCGGCCGGGTCTCACGCTGTTGCTGGGTGGGCGTGGTGACGGCCAGTGCCCGAGGGAGCGCGCTTCTGTGTCGGTGAATCCGGGACGGTGGCTCTAAGGTGGCGGGGACGGTGGGCGTCGTGTGCGGTTCGGACCCGCCCTTGGGTATGACTGGTACCGGTCAACTCCGGGGACACGCTCCTGTGAGACGGTCGCACTGTCTGTGAAAATGTTTCTCATTTATTAAATCGTCATTACCGCGCTGCAGTCATTTTACCGGAATGTTCGCAGGCAGGGAAAAGCCCGACTTTATCCGATAACTAATTTTAAACATTATTATCTATTTTGAGGTCAGTGTAGTTTAGGAAGGAGAGTGCAGAATGAGCAGAAATGTTTCAGAGTTTATTTTTATTAATTTAGTAATCCCTACACCCAGTGTGGAGTTTGAACTCATGACCTGAAGATCTAAAGTCGCCGGCTCGTCCCACCATGTCAGCCAGGAGCCTCACAAAAATCTTTCAAAGGCGATGTCAAGGAGTTTACCCCCGTGGGGTGAGAGTGTGACAAGTGTGAGAAGCCCCGGTTTCCGCACACCCTGAGCTGCGTGGTCCGGGATGCCGGACAGGCCTGTGAGGCCTGGTTTCTGCGTCAGGAATCCTACCCTTTCCATTTTGTCCTGGAGCCATCCCGGAGTCCAGAGCTCCTGTTTCTGAAATCGCTCTTGTTTCTCTTAGAATATGTCTTGTGTGTCACCTCTTCCAGGCATTTTGTCTGAGATTTGCAACATGTCTCCGTTATTGCACATTTCAAGGATGTCAGCTCCTCTAAGTTAACTTAGAAATTCCACTTAAACCCAATGAAAATACTGATAATGTTTTCCCTCTTGGAAATATGTAAGTTGATAGTAATGTCCAAATGAAAAAAAAATAAACATGCCAGGATGCCTAGGAATACTCTGAAAAATAAAATACACGGTGAGGGTGTGCTAAGCGTACTAGGGGTGCCTGCCTAGCTCAGTCAGTGGAGCATGTCACTCTTGATCTCTGAGTGGTGAGTTCGAGCCCCATGTTGAGCATAGAGATTACTTAAAAATAAAATCTTGGGGCACCTGGGTGGCTCAGTTGGTTAAGCCACTGACTTCGGCTCAGGTCATGATCCCAGAGTCCTGGGATCAAGTCCCGCCTCAGGCTCCCAGCTCTGCAGGGAGTCTGCTTCTCCCTCTGACCTTCTCCCCTCTCATGTTCTCTAATAAATAAAAAAATAAAATCTTTTGAAAAAAATAAAATTTTAGGGGTGCCTGGGTGGCCATTCAGGTAAGTGTCTACCTTCAGATCAGGCTGTGATCCTGGGGTCCTGGGATGGAGCCCTGAGTTGGGCTCTCTGCTCAGTGGGGAGCCTGCTTCTCCCTCTTTGTGTACTCATCACTCTCTCAAATAAACTCTTTTAAAAAAGGAAAACAAGGGCGCCTGGGTGGCTCAGTTGGTTAAGCCACTGCCTTTGGCTCAGGTCATGATCCTGGAGTCCAGTGATCGAGTCCCACATCGGGCTCCCAGCTTCATGGGGAGTCTGCTTCTCCCTCTGACCTTCTCCTCTCTCATGCTCTCTCATTCTGTCTCTCTCAAATAAATAAATAAAATCTTTTAAAAAAAAGTAAAACAAAATCTTCAAAAATTAAAAAATAAAGCATTCTAGAAAGTTTATATAATTTAGATGAATGGATAAAGAAAATGTGGTATATGTACAATAATGGAATATTACTCAGCCATAAAAAAGAATGAAACATTGCCATTTGCAATAACATGGATGTATCTACAGGGTATAATGCTAAGTGAAAGACAAATACCATATGATCTCACTTACGTGGTATTTAAGAGACGAAATAAAGACTCATTTTTTTAAAGATTTCATTTATTTATTTGACACAGAGAGATCACAAGTAGGCAGAGAGGCAGGCAGAGAGAGAGGAGGAAGCAGGCTCCCGCCAAGCAGAGAGCCTGATGTGGGCCTTGATCCCAGGAACCTGAGATCAGGACCTGAGCCAAAGGCAGAAGCTTTAATCCACTGAGCCACTCAAGCACCCAGGCCTCTTCTTAAATATAGAGAACAAACTGATGGTTACCTGAGGGGCAGTGGGTGGGATAACAACGAAATAGATAAAAGAGGTTAAGACTACCCTTATCTTGATAAGCACGGAACAATGTATTGAATTGTGGAATCGCTATATTGTACACCTGCAACTAATGTAACACTGTGAGTTAAATATACCAAAAAGTTTTTTAAAAGCTCCCATGATTATAACTTTCTGGTATTGGCTCTTGAATTGTCAGAGAGCAGAAGAAAATAGAAAGTCAGAAATAGGGCGCCTAGGTGGCTCAGAGGGTTAAGCCTCTGCCTTTGGCTCAGGTCATGATCTCAGGGTCCTGGGACTGAGGCCCAAATCGGGCTCTCTGCTTGGTGGGGAGCCTGCTTCTCTCTCTTTCTCTGCCTGCCTCTCTCCCTACTTGTGATCTCTCTGTCAAATAAATAAGTAAAATCTTTTTTTAAAAAAAAGTCAGAAATACTACCAAATACAGAAAGAAATTTAGTGTGTAATAGTTGGTAAATCACAGGGGTAAATAACCGTGGGGAATAACTGGATAGTCACTTAGAAAAAAAGTAAAATTGGATTCATACTTCGCATGATGCAAAAGAATAAACTCCAAATTGGTCATAGGTCTAAATTCATACAAGTACCAGAAGCATACAGAGTTGAACTCATTTGTAGCCTGGATGCGTGAAGGCTTTCTAGTTATGATGAAAAATCCATACTTGAAAGAAGACTGCTACCACTGAGAATGTAAAACTAAAGCACCTTTGTATGGCAAAGTACACCATAAGCAAAGGCAAAAGACAAATGACAGACAGAGAATATGTACAACCTTGTATATATCAGGTAATGTACAAAGACAAAAAGAAAAAAACTGCAAGCAACTTCTGAACTAATTTAGAAATTGTCATCATAATAACAAAGGTGTAATGATTTGGAAGTTATTTTATATGCATTGCAGAATTCAGTAAATGTGTTGAGAGGGCTGGTGTTTTACTGTGGCACAGATAAATATAGGGTGATGGAACGTAAAGAAGCTGTGATGTTGGCTTGATACAAACTCATTAAAAATTTGGGAATCCATCTCACCCAGGTGATCAATTTAATATCACTAGTGATGTCATTTTGATAGTTCATACTCTTGATCAGATGTGATGAAAATGGCATTTAACATCTGTGGTCTTGTTCTGCAAAACACATAACTGTAATATAATAAGAAAACATCAGACAAATGCCAGTTCAGGAACATTCTACATAATACCTGATCGGAACTCCTCAAAACTGTAAAGGTTAGTGCCGTAGACCTGCAGTCTGATCATTCATTTGGGTTCCCTCTGCAAGGCATGGAGCGCCATGATCCTCCCTTAAAGTGAGGGAGCTCTGCAAAGTTGCGGTCATCAACACCAAGAAATATTTGTTTCCATTGTTCCTTGTCTGTTTAACTATTATAATTTCTTTGACACTATTTCCTCTTACTTCACGTATAATCAAGTTAATGCTTTCTCTTGAATTTTCTTACGCCAATCCTTATATTCTAAAACACGATAATTATAGGATTGTAGGTGCATAACATACTTATTTTAAAACTTAGTGAAACCTTTACTAACATAAGTAGTTTAGATATTGCAACCTCCTGTCTACGTGCTGCTCATTCACTCCCCTATGGTAGGGGGAGGTAAAATGTTCTAATGAGATAAGGATTTGCAGGAACCATCTGTTGCCTGGGACATGCCTGCCTGTAATCGATTATTCCACAGACTAGGATATAATGGGCACATCCTGTTTTGTTGTATGGACCCTCAAGGGCACTAGGCACATCCTGTTTTGTTGTATGGACCCTCAAAGGCACTATTGTCACTCGAGATTGATGAACCATCAGTTAAAGAAACTCTTTGATCTTATAGTTTCCATCTGTAAAAATATGTGATTCCATGCTATAAATAAAGAGCCCTGAGAACAGTGTTTTCAGGAAATCCCCACACCACTCTTCGAGTCTGGTCTCCTCATTCAAAAGCGCTGACGCCTTCCCCACCTTCTGGACCTTGACTGTTGCTGGGGCTGGCTCCAGGCAGGTCAGTAAAAACAAGGAAAATCTGAGAAACCATGCATCGAAGAGGAGCCTAAAGGGACATGACTGCTAAAAATAATGTATCCCAAATAAGATCGCGGAACAGAAAAAGGGTATTAGGTAAAAACTGAAAACTACATAGGAATAAAGTATGGACATTAATAATGTATCAATGTTGGCTCATTAATTGTAACAAAAGCACCATACTATCATAAGATAGTAATAGTAGGGGAAACTAAGGATAGGGTATTTGGGAATTCTGTACTATCTTTGCAGTTTTTCTATAAATCAAAAACTTCTTTAAAAAAAATCTTGAATTTCCTCATTAAAGTCTTATCATTTCCTTTCAAAAATGTATTTTTATATTTTCTGTTTCTATTTGGTGAATGGCCCCGGAAGCAATGACGCCCTTTAGTAATGAGCATAAACCTAGTGCCCAGGTTTTCTCTCCATCTCCCTCTGCCCCTCCTCCCCTGGTTTCTCTCACTCTCTTAAAAAAAAAAGAAAGAAAAAAAAGAAGAAGAAAGGAGAAGGAAAGAAAATCTTATCTTAAGCAGGCTCCACTTTGGGGAGCCCCACTCAGGGCTCCATTTCACAATCCTGAGATAATGACCTGAGCTGAAATCAAGAATGGGACATTTAACCAACTGAGCCACCCAGATGCCCCTCAACTGATTTTTGACGAAGGTAAAAAAAGCAGTTTAATGGAGGAAGGATAGCCTTTCCAACAAATAGTGCTGGAGCCATTAGACATCCATAGCCAAAAAAGAAAAAAAAAACTTTAACCTCCTGCTTCTTAAAAAATTAAAATAGACTACATATTTAAATTTGCTCCAGTACTAACCAATGAAAAAATAAATGTATTGCATCTTCATTGTGACAACTGAAGGCAAAATAAATGGGTCCTGGGGCGCCTGGGTGGCTCAGTTGGTTAGACGACTGCTTTCGGCTCAGGTCATGATCCCGGAGACCCGGGGTTGAGCCCCACATCGGGCTCCCTGCTCGGTGGGAGGCCTGCTTCTCCCTCTCTCACTCCCTCTGCTTGTGTTCCCTCTCTGGCTGTGTTTCTCTCTTGTCAAATAAATAAAATCTTTAAAAAAAATAAATGGGTCCTTCTGTCTCTGAGGATTCTGTATTTATTTCTACTTCTGAAAATTATGTAATTAGATTATGACATTAAACTTAGAGGCTGTGCAGATATCTGTTTGCCAATTATCGATCTGAGATTGAAAAATGTATTTCTTATATATATCAAAGTAAATTTGATTCACTTAGTGACCAGTGTCAAACTTCATAGAGGGTTCTGCCAACAAAAGAAACTTAAGAGAAAATGGCTGAAATGAAAAACGTTACCACAGATTTTCAGGCTAAAGATACCAATCTCTATACATTATGAAAAATGGAAAAAGCTGCAAAAACCTGGAAGTTTACCAATACGTCTTAACCTACATAAGGTTTGTCTGTATGGTCTGAAAAAGCAAGGGGGAAGATAATCAGAATTTCAATACTCAAACACAAAACTATAATTTTCATTGTGTTCCTTTTACTTTTTTTTAAAGATTTTATTTATTTATTTGACAGATCACAAATAGGCAGAGAGGCAGACAGAGAGAGAGGAGGAAGCAGACTCCCTGCCAAGCAGAGAGCCTGATGCGGGTCTCGATCCCAGGACCCTGAGATCATGACCTGAGCGGAAAGCAGAGGCTTAACCCTCTGAGCCACTCAGGCGCCCTCCTTTTACTTTTTACACAGAAATAGTTTTTCAGTTTTGCCATCTTAGTGCAACTGTAACAGCTTTGTTCCTCCTTTAAAAAATACATAACCCTGGGGGCGCCTGGGTGGCTCAGTTGGTTAAGCGACTGCCTTCGGCTCAGGTCATGATCCTGGAGACCCGGGATCGAGTCCCACATCGGGCTCCCTGCTCAGCAGGAAGCCTGCTTCTCCCTCTCTCACTCCCCCTGCTTGTGTTCCCTCTCTGGCTATGTTTCTCTCTGTCAAATAAATAAAATATTTTAAAAAAAAATACATAACCCAACAGTATTTTGAGATATTGCTTCATCACACAATTTTATTAAGTTGTATAGTTTTCAAACCACTATATGTACCGTTAATCATACTTCTACTCATAGCTATATTGTTTGCATTCAACGTTTTATTACCATTAACGTTTCAATTAATCTTTTGAGAATGTATTTGCATTTTTTTAGAAATCTACTTTTTTATTTTTTAAAAATTTTTAAAAAGATTTTTATTTATTTATTTGACAGAGAGAAACACAGTAAGAGAGGGAACACAAGCAGGGGGAGTGAGAGAGGGAGAAGCAGGCTTCCCGCAGAGCAGGGAGCCTGATGCAGGGCTCAGTCGGAGGTCTCCAGGATCACGACCTGAGCGGAAGGCAGTTGCTTAACCAACTGAGCCACCCAGGTGCCCCTGTATTTGCATTTTTAACTGTAAGGGCCTACTTCGCCAGAGTAACTCCATTTTGTTCAAATAGCCCTTTTGTTGTTCACCAGGTAAACTTGCTGACTCAGAATGACACATATCTTCCAGAAACCGGTCAGTTCCTGGTATCAGCGCTCAGAAGAAGGAGGGCAGGTCAAACCAGGTGGAGGAGCCCAATCAGTAAAAAACACATATGTAACCTACTTAACCTCCTGGATCCTGACCAATAGAGATAAAAATTAACTCAAGGGCTGCTACGTAACTGCAGTCAGTTTATGGTTCGAAGGTTTGCCCCTAAAAGCTAGCTTGTAAAGCTGGGCGGGGTCGCGCTCTCTTCAGAGACTGGCCCTGACGGGTCAATTTGATTTCCGATGCTCGGCGCCAGATTAAAGCTTTGCTTAACCTTCGCTTTTGTATCAGGCTCCTTCCCTTAACCACAGACCCTAACATTAACATTTCCTCAATATAAACATTCTCATCTCATATGCTTTTTGTCATCGATGGCTGGTGAGACAAGTTGCAATAGAAGCACATAAGGGCATAACCCGATTTTGGAATGGTTTAGAGATGAACAGGGGCTAACAACGAATTTTCAAAGTCATAGGTTGAAGGATAGGAACAAGAGGTTAGGTAGAACAGAAAGAATGATCTATAAACTGCTGTTTTCTTTATAACGCGAATCATTTCCCGGTATGTATCTTTTCTATTGAATTTCTCCCGCATTAGAATGTGGGCCACATGAGGGTGGGGGTTCTTTTCTGGGGGCTCAGATGTGTCCCCAGCGCCTAAAACAGTGCCTGGCACACAGTCTGTGCTCAGTAAGTGGCTGATGAGACATAAGAAAGAGCAAAAGAAGAAAAGGAACCGAATGGCATGAAACCCAGGCAAACACGGCCAGGGCCCACCCCCACACACAAGCCCTGTGGAGCCACCTGTAGCGTGCCAGGTCCAAAGCCCAGGGCAACCAGCTCCCTTCCCGCTGCCCAAACAGCAGCGCCGACGTGGTGCCCTGGCCACCGTGTGTTCTCACCTTGTGCTCCCTCCATCCCCTCTAATAGGGTCAGTGGTCAAAGGAACCGGGGCTGATACAAAAGCTAAGGTCAAGCAAAGCTTTATTTCCCGGCAAGCATCAGAGTCTTGCTGGCTCGCTGGCTAGCCAGGATCACCTCTCTCCCGGTAGAAAAGGACCATGCCCAACTTCTCAGGCCAGCTTTTATATACATCCCTCCCAATCACAACCTGACTGGGGTCACTCCGCACCAGAGTGGACCCACTCACGTGGCCTGCCTGAGTTAATTTACACTTTCATGGCCTCTCATTTGAGCCCAGGCACTGGTAAGCACTGGTATCAGCTGCCCACCTTAGTTTGCATCTAAATACCTCCCCAGGACACTCCCAGGAATGGAGATTAAGGGGGTAACTGATTGGGCATATCACCCAACCTGGCTCACGTTTGTCTTCCAGGGCCATTCATCCATAACACCTGGAGCTGTTTTTATGAGTAAACAGGATGGCGGCTTGGATTTTAAAACAGGACCTACACCCCAAGCGCCACCTTCCAGCCCCTTCCCCGCGCTGACCAGGCTCTCGCTGCTCCTGCGCACTTCGAAGCGGCCTGTCCAGCCCTGGGCGGGACTCGGTTGGTCTGGCGGGACTGAGCCAGTGCTGGCTCTGGGTTGGGAGGTCCCGGGCTTGGGAAGCCCGTCACACGATTCCCAGACAGGAGCAGGAACCACCCGCTGGCCCGCGCCCACGGAGGGCAGTCCCAGGATGCCCCGCGCCGTTGCGGGCCAGGACTCCATTTCCCAGCGGCGCCTGCAGCCGGCTCCGCTGCCGCCGGAGCGCCTCGTCCCCTTTGTGAGCCCGCGGGTCGGGCGGAGAGCGAAGCCCCGCCCCGGCCCGGGGGCGCTCGAGTCCGGGGCGGCCTTCGGAGCGGAGGGAGGTGCCTACCCGCGGGGAGGAGGCGGTGAGGAAGCCCGGGGCGGGCGCGAGCCCCGGCAGGCGTGTGGGGCTGGAGCGGGCGTGCGAGGGGGCCTGTGCCCGTGGGGGACCGTGTCCCTGTGTGTGACACCGTGTAACCGTGTGCGTGACCCTGTGTGTGACTATGCGAACGTCTGTGATCATGACAGTGACGGTGAGTGTGCGGCTGTGTGGCTGGTCATGTGAGACAGGGTGAGGTTGTGGGACCTTATGTTGGTGTGACAATGCGACCCACTGGGAAGACACGGTTGCCAGGAGAGCTGCCAGCCCGAGGACTGTGTGGCTTCCGCGGGGGGCGCGTTGGGTGCTTGGGGAGGCCAGTGTGCTCCAGGTTTGGGGAGACTGTGTCGGGCAGGAGAGCCGGACAGGGACCGAGATGAAGGGGAACACTCGAGTAAAAAGAAGAGAGGGAAGGAGAGGGGAACCCCCATTCCAGCTCTGGAGGGCAGGACAGGAGGCTCTAGCCTTCTATGGCACAGAAGGAAGATCTTTTTTCCCTTCCTCTCCTAGACTTTTCTATTTATGTTCATAAATAGCACACAGTAGGTTTGTGAACATACATGACAGATATTTACTGAGCACAAAGCATGTGCCAAGCACTATGCTAAATGCTTCATGTGGATCATCTCAGGATCCTCCCAAAAACTGGTAAGAGGAAACTGAGGTTTGGAGTGGTTCCTTCAGTCATGGAGGTTGCAGAGCTAATGAGTGGTAGCCCAGGTATCTGAGGGCAGGTGTTCTGATCCCCCAAACCTGGTGGTTCTTAGTATTATGCTGCTTTTGAGATAACTGCTTTACTCTCCCCGGTAGAGAGGTTTAGGGGAAAACAACTCTTGATTAGGAGTTTCAGTGACTGTTAATGCATAGTCCCCTCCGTCATCTCTTTCTGAGGAAATTGCTCAGAAAAGTTAAGAGCTAGGTTTCCAGGTGCAGTATGTCATAAAGCAGGACTACAAGTAGAGTATTCTGATTCTCTGGACCACTGTCCTCTAGAGCACATGACCCCACTGTTACTTACTCTGTGTAAAGATGCCTTCTCTGAGGCATTGTTTGTAGCTTTATCTCATTTTGTAATAAGGGTGGTAACACATTTTACCATCATTATGTGGTGGGAAGACTAAAAAGTCAGACCTAGATTCCAGTTGGGCTCACTTACTACCACGAAGCCTTGGCTAATTTCAATAATTTCACTGATGGACCGCTTTCATGTGTGAAGAGGGGAAACAACACTTGGTAGTGCAATTTATGGTTTCTTTCTCCCCCTCCAGCTCTATTTTTCCAGACACTGCCCTTCCAGTGAGGAGCGTGAAGTAGGAGGACAGAAGAGCTGTCGTAAATTCTTAAATTCTTAAAGCCATGTCCAAGGTAAGGGAGGGTTTCTTCTCCTTGAGGTGCCTTGTTTTTCAGGCTTCATAGGAACATCTTGCTTTTCTTTTGAAATTCCCCCACTAACAAAACCCCATTCCTTCAGTGACCTTATCCTCATGTTCTCCCAGTCCCGTAAAAGGAGGTCCCCCAGTGAGGAGGTCCTTTTTTTCTCAGGATTTTCATCTTTATTCAATAGTTTAGCACTCCTACAAGTTAGGTGTTCTATTAGGAGCTCTCAGAAGGCAAAAATGCACTCCTTGGTGGGATATGAAAGTTTTCTATGTAAAGAGTTTGATTCATTGAGGTCAGGGTGCATTCTGACAGGACCAGTAGCTTAGAGCTTTTTCACAGATGTAGGTTTGAGAGGAAGGCAAGGCAAGGGCTATTGGGCAATCTTAGTCATAGTACATGACAAGATCTCTTGCTCAAGGTAATTTTGAAGAGTAGTATGTGTTGGGTTTTGAGTATTAAAGTGTGGGTCATGTAGGGCACACTATGGGTACTAAAGAATCAGGTTCCGGGGCGCCTGGGTGGCTCAGTTGGTTAAGCGACTGCCTTCAGCTCAGGTCATGATCCCGGAGAGCCGGGATCGAGCCCCACATCGGGCTCCCTGCTCGGCGGGAAGCCTGCTTCTCCCTCTCTCACTCCTCCTGCTTGTGTTCCCTCTCTCGCTGTGTTTCTCTCTGTCAAATAAATAAATAAATAATCTTAAAAAAAAAATTAAGAATCAGGTTCCATGGGAGTAATAAGGTCCTGTTATATGGACATTCTGAGCTGTTAGTGGGCTACAGCTAGGATAGTCTAGGTCATCCAGTTAAGATTAGTGGAATTACTTATGGAAAAATAGGACATTTTTTTGAAAAAATGAGAATAGGAGAGAGTACTTGAATCTACATTTTAAAATGGCTGCATACATCTATAATAAAACAGTAAGTAGTATGGAATGGGAGCCAGAAGAAACAAATGAAAAGATCAATATATAATGTCCAGAAACAAATGCAAGTATAAATAAGAATGGAAAAAGATTTTCATTCACTGAATATGGAGTTATTAAAGACTTACTATATACTACATGCTGGAAATACTGTGGTAAATGAAAATATAAATAAGCACTGTCTTTGTTTTCATGGAGTTTAACGTCTACTAGTTTGTTTATTATGTGACAATGTAAGTTTGTATGTAATGTATATAAATATGTAAGTAATGTACTTTATTCTTTTTTTTTAAGATTTTTATTTGTCAGGGGCGCCTGGGTGGCTCAGTTGGTTGGGCGACTGCCTTCGGCTCGGGTCATGATCCTGGAGACCCGGGATCGAGTCCCACATCCGGCTCTCTGCTCGGCAGGAGGCCTGCTTCTCCCTCTCTCACTCCTCCGCTTGTGTTCCCCCTCTGGCTGTGTTTCTCTCTGTCAAATAAATAAAATCTTAAAAAAAAAAAAAGATTTTTATTTGTCAGAGAGAGAGAGAGCACAAGCAGGGGAGTGGCAGTCAGAGGGAGAAGCAGGCTCCATATAAGGAAACATTTGAACAGAAGTATAATAGCTGTCAATTTTGATTGTTTCTAGGAAGTAGGGTGACATGGTGGGTAGATATGGGGATGGAGGACTTGGAATTCTTTTAACTTTTATAAAAAGGAAAAAATCACTGCAGGTAGAGGTACTGGACATTATTTACTAAGTTTCCTTAATGATTATAAATTGTATGAAATTGCTGTTTTATCAAATAAAAATAAATACTAACATATTTTAAAGATTTTTATTTATTTATTTGACAGAGAGAGATCACAAGTAGGCAGAGAGGAGGAAGCAGGCTCCCTACTGAGCAGAGAGCCTGATGCGGGCCTCCATCCCAGGACCCTGAGATCATGACTGGACCCGAAGGCAGGGGTTTAACCACTGAGTCACCCAGGCGACCAATACTAACATATTTTAAAGATATTCAAGTCCGATTGAATGGCTGAGAGGAAAAGGTCAGACAACTGACACCTGGAATCCATTAGTTTGTGTGTGAAGCTCAACAAGGTCTTTTTTATTTTTTAAAGATTTTATTTATTTGACAGAGAGAAACACAGCCAGAGAGGGAACACAAGCAGGGGGAGTGAGAGAGGGAGAAGCAGGCTTCCTGCCAAGCAGGGAGTCCAATGTGGGACCCGATCCCGGGTCTCCAGGATCATGACCTGAGCCGAAGGCAGTCGCTTAACCAACTGAGCCACCCAAGTGCCCCAGAAGCATTTAAGTTTTAATAGAAATTATGATTGACAGTACCCAGCCTTGTCTAAGATAGGTTTCATCTTTTAAGACTCAATTCTTGTTCCCTTCCTTCCTCGAAGTCTTTATTCACTTCCCATATTTCCCTGTGTTAAAAAGTGTTTTAGAGATGGAGGCATGTAAGATCAAGCTGATACCCTTAACTGATGTTTCTTGGGGGCATACTTCTACTTCTCTAATAGCCTCCCTAAGCATTTTTGCCCATTACTTGGGTACTAGCAGTTCACATATTAACTCATTTTTTCCATTAAACATGTTTCTGCATAGAATTATTGATGTGCTTAAATACATCTTCAATAGGACCATTGCTCTGTAGAGTCACATTTAATAGGAATGATGTTCATATTCGATAACCACTAAGGCAAGGGCACACATCAGAATTTAACCCCAGCTGGGATATAGGAGGCTTAAGTTGCTGGGTTGTGGGGAGATTGGGGATGGCCACCGGCAGGGCTCAGTGCAGTAGCTGTTTACCAACCAGTGGCATTATTTCAGCATCAATGATTCAGTTAGCTCCTCAGATGTGTACCACTGAGTGTGTCCGTCTATCAGCCCAGATAAGGAGTACACTTTGCTCTGGGCCATGGTTTTGCCAAACCAGAGCAGCATAGAGCAAACTGTGTGTGAGCCCTGGTAAGTCTGGAGCAGACTTACCTCATTAGGAAGAACATCCGTTTTGAATTTTGGGAAAGCAGACTAGGTCTTACTCCAGATTATAAAGATCCTTAATTCAATGGAGTATTACTTGAGACCTGTACTTTAATAGTTTAAGACCTCTCGCTCATTAGACACGCATAGTTGGGTGTGTTCCTCTAGTGAGAACTGTAAGGATTTTTTGTTGTACTTCATTATCACATGAAATATTCACTATTTAATAGTGCTTAAAATTACTATTATTTTGTCTCTATACATGAGGAGTTACCAACTGTCTTTGAAACTCCGCGGGGTTATCAAGAGCTGCTAGAAAGTCTTTTATCGCCCCATTTGTTCTCCTACAGCATACATTCATTTAGTTTTGTATTTTTGCAAAGTCCCTATAGAACTTAATATTTTTATTACCTGTATGTTTAGTTTTAGGAAGTCAGTATTATAAGCATCAAATACGTTTATTTATGTACTCTATTGATATAGCTGGAAGATTAGTCATTATAGTGAAGAGTAGGGAAATGTAGGTTCACACCACACACAACTTACAGGGCTAAACTCATGTTCCCGCCTCCTCCTTAAAGCCTTTCTTCATTGCTCTAGTCTATCCTGATTTTCCATGTTGAGAAATACATTAGCATTTAGCATGAATAACAATTATTTTGCTCTCGTTTGCTCTTTTCCCCATCAGTAGAGACTATCTCAGAAGTTGTATACTTTCCATGACAAAATATTAAAACCAAGCACAGAGAAATCATTTTAGAAATTGCTTGACACGTGTTCCAGAGAACCTAAAATATTGCCAGAAAGTTTTGCTATATGCAATATTTCTCTCCAAAAGTACAAATTAACTCTTCAAACTATGCCAGTCTGAGGTGAAGAACACTAGTTGAGCATAAAAGAATATATTTATGTCATTTCAGGATTTGGTGACTTTTGGGGATGTGGCTGTAGATTTCTCTCAAGAGGAGTGGGAATGGCTGAACCCTGCTCAAAGGAATTTGTACAGAAAGGTGATGCTGGAGAACTATAGGAGCCTGGTATCACTGGGTAAGGTTCCCCAGAATTCAGAATCTGCACATAGGGCTGCTTTCCAATGTTTGGGAAGCCTCTTTTGTACATCACTACATTTCCCTTCCTTGTGCTCCCCAATTAGACTGAGTTTGTAGAACTGGCAGCTTCACTAGACTATTCCTACAGTTCATTTTCCCCTTTCTTCAGAATACTTCACCTTTTCCTCTGCTTCCTTCTATAATGCACTTTAGGTCCTGATGACCAAATACCTTGATCTGATTTATGGGCCCAGCTAATTCCCCCTTTATTTCTTATAAGCAGGAGTTTCAGTTTCTAAGCCAGATGTGATCTCATTACTGGAACACGGAAAAGATCCCTGGATGGTGAAGAAGGAGGGGACAAGAGGCTCGTGCCCTGGTGAGTGAGAAAGAACTAGGAAGGTAGAAGAGGCCATTGTGAGGAAAGGCTCAGCTATTCCGAGAGGTTCCAGCTTATAAGTGATGTTTCCTGGGTAATTTTTCTTAAAGGCTTAAGGCATTGAGGTGCCATTGGCATGAGCTCCTTAACTTATCCTCCTTGTATATAGTCTCTCACAAATTACTGTCTTCTCGGATAACCTTTTCCTATTCTCTGGGTCCAAGATGTCAGTGTCTGCTTGTTCTTGTTTTTCAGTTTTGCCCCATCATACTTTTAAAAAATCTAGATACAGCAATGTCTATTTTTTTCATTTTCAGTCACTCATTCCTTTTAGAATGAAGGTTTGATTCATTTATTCATTCACTTATTCTTTTACCAAGATTCATTGAATGTTTACTTTGAGAAAATTTTCCTGCTAAATTCTTACGATTATTCAGAGGCTTATTAACCATCACAGAAAGAATTTCCAGTTATATTTTCAAGTCTGGGTAACTGGAAAGTGAGACGGTTTAATAGAAACAAGTCAGAAGAATATTCTGGTAGAAGGAAAAGATAATTTGACTTGGGACATGAGACTTATTTTTAGGAGACGGAGAGACTTCTGAGTGAAGAAACATAACATGCCATTAGGTGGGGAGAGGCTCAAAAAAAGTGATTGAGAGATGCTAGTATGAATGGATGAGATCACTTAGTTTTACACTGGTATTGGGGCCTTTGTGGGAAAGTGGATCTTTGCCAACTTTCTCAATGTTCTCTCTGGTAAATGGCCTCTTAACAGTTTCTATCGTGGGTGAAATTTTCCAAATTTTTACTTTTCCAAACAATTATCTTTTAATTTATGTCATCAAATTTATTTCCATGAATCTGAAGAAAATCTTATGATTCATTTTTATATTATAGCTTTCAACTCTATTTTGTATAGCTATTCTTTTTTTTTTAAATTATTAGGTAAGCTAGACATTAATTTTATTTTTAAAATCCAGCTTATGGATTTATTAATGCTACCATTATTTTCGTTTCCAGTTCTTTATTTTCCGCTTACCCTAATCCAATTATTCTCATTTACTTAGGTTTATTTTTTTGTTCTCCATTTTGCTGAAATAAATGCTTAATCTAGTTGTTTCATTCTCTTATTCACGAAATTATTAGGGGCTATGAATTTTCCTCTAAAATAGCTGTCCTCCAGAGATTCTAATATTTACTGTTTTTATTATTGCTGTTTCCTAGATAACCTACTTTTTAAAAATTTCTCTTTTACACGAGCTATTTAAAACAAAGTTTTCTGGGGGCACCTGGATGGCTCAGTTGCTTAAGCATCCAACTCTTGATTTTGGCTCAGGTCATGATCTTGGAGTCATGGGATTGAGCCTTGAGTGGGGGTCTCCACTCAGTGGGAAGTCTGAGTGTCTCTGCCTCCCTCTCCCCCTCCCCACACATATTCATATGCTCTCTCTTTCTCTGGGATGAATAAATAAATCTTAAAAAAAATAAAAGAGGGGTGTCATGGTGGCTCAGTCATTTCACATCTGCCTTCAGCTCAGGTCACGATCTCAGGGTGCTGGGATTGAGCCCCATGTTAGGCTCCCTGCTCTGCAGGAAGCCTGCTTCTCTCTCTTCTGCTTCCCCTGCTTATGTTCCCTCTCTCACTGTGTCTCTCTCTGTCAAATAAAAAATCTTAAAATCTTTTTTCCTGGTTTTAATGTATTTTGATTAAATAGGACTAGTATTAATTCTTTGACACTTTAGGATTTTGTATGGCATAATATATAGTTGGTGTTTGTAAAATGTTCCTTAGGTTCCAAGTTAAGTCTCTATTTTAAGTGTTAAGAGCTTCTTATGTGAGTTTTACCTTTTCTATGTTATTAAAGTCTGTTTTTAGCTTTCTTGTTTCCATCCTAATAACTTTATTAAGGAATTACTACATACAGTAAATCGCATCCATACACATCATACAATATGATGAATTCTGACTGTTGTATACACCCCTGAAACCACAATCAAGATATACACCATTTCTATCACCCCAAAAGATTGCCTTTGCCACCCTGCAGTCCATTTTTGTCCACCTGGCTCCAAACACTAATCTGATTGTTATCATTTTAGACTAGTTTCCATCTGAACTAAATGGATTCATATAGTATACATTGTTGTGTCTGACTTATTTTACTCATAATTTTGAAAACCATATTTTTGCATGTATGAATACTTTATGCATTTTTTTTCTGAGTAGTAGTCCTATTATGTAGACATTCAAAATTTTGTTTTTCCTTTCAAATCTGTCCATGGACATTTGGGTTGTTTCCAGGTTTGGGCTATTATAAATAAAGTTGCTGTGAAGTGATCATTTATAGGACTTTGTGTGCATGTATGTTTTTATTTCTCTTGGGTAAACATCTAAAAGTGCAGAGTCATACAATAAGGATAGGTTTAACTGTTTAAGAAGCTGCCAGTTTTCCAAAGTGTACCATTTTCATTCTCAACAGCAATGTATGAGACTTCCATTTCCTCCATATCTTCACATCTTTGTATTTTCAGTTTTTACTTTTATTTATTCTAACGGTTGTGTTGTGGTTTTAATATGCATTTCTCTGAAAAAAATATGCAATTCTCTGGTGACATAATGTTGAATATCTTTTCGTATGCTTACTGGCCATTCATATCTTTTGTTAAGTGTTCAAATCTTTTTTTTTTTTTTAAGATTTTATTTGACAGAAAGAGAGATCACAAGTAGGCAGAGGGGCAGGCAGAAAGAGTGGAGGAAACAGGCTCCCTGCTGAGCAGAGAGCTTGACTTGGGCCTCGATCCCAGGACTGTGAGAGCATAACCTGAGCTGAAGGCAGAGGCTTTAACCCACTGAGCCACCCAGGCACCCAAGTGTTCAAATCGTTTGCCCATGTTTTATTACTTTATTTATCTTATGACAAAATTGTTGAGTTCTTCATATAGTCTTAATATAAGTCTTTTGCCATTTATATGTATTAGGAAATATGTGTGCCAACTGTGGCTTGTGGTTTTATTTTTCTACTGCTGTGTTTTGAACATCCCAGTTTTTAATTTTCATAAAGTCCAATTTATTGATTTGTCTTGCTTGGTGCTTTTTGTGTCATATCTAAGAAATTCTTGTTACCCTTAAGTGACAAAAATTTTCTTTTATGTTTACTCCTAATAATTTTGTGTCTTATGTGAAGTAAAGATTGAGGTTTTGGGTTTTTTTTTCCCTCATTTGGATATACAGTTGCTCCAGTATCTTTATTTATTTTTTGACAGAGAGAGAGAGAGACAGTGAGAGAGGGAACACAAGCAGGGGGAGTGGGAGAAGCAGGCTTCCTGCTGAGCAGAGAACCCGATGTGGGGCTCCATCCCAGGACCCTGGGATCATGACCTGAGCCGATGGCGGACGCTTAACAACTGAGACACCCAGGTGCCCTGCTCCAGTATCTTTTCTTGAAAAGAATTTCCTTTATCCATTATACTGACTTGTTGGTACTTCTGTAGCAAAAGCAGCTGACTATATCCACATGGGTCTAGTTCTGAAGTCTATTCTGTCCCATCAATCTACATGCCTATCCTTTCATCAGTACCACAGTCCTTTTTTTTTTTTTGTAAGAAGATCTTTTCTTCCTTTCTTTCTTTTTCTTTCTTTCTCTTTCTTTCTTTCTTTCTTTCTTTCTTTCTTTCTTTCTTTTCTTTCTTTCTTTCATATTTTATTTATTTATTTCACACAGAGAAACACAGCTAGAGAGGGAACACAAGCAGGGGGATTGAGCAGGCTTCCCGCTGAGCAAGGAACCCCATAAAGGGCTCGATCCTGGGAGGCCAAGATCATGACCTGAGCCACATGCAGAAACTTTAACACTGAGCTACCCAGGCATCCTCAGTACCATAGTCTTGATTACTGAAGTTTATAGTAACTTTTGATATCAGATAGTTCAACTTGTAAAATCACTTTAACTATTTAGATCATTTGCATTTCCAAATAAATGTTAGAATGAAGTTGAGAATTTCTACCCAAAAGTCTGCTAGGATTTGGATTTGGATTATATGGAATCTATACATCAATTTGGGAAGAACTGACATCCAAATTAACATCACTTGAGTTTAGTTCATGAATATGGTTTATGTAGCCATCTATTAGTCTTTTTTTTTTAAGATTTTATTTATTTATTTGACAGAGAGAAACACAGTTAGAGAGGGAACACAAGCAGGGGGAGAGAGAGAGGGAGAAGCAGGCTTCCCACCAAGCAGGAAGCCCGATGTGGGGCTCGATCTCTGGTCTCCAGGATCATGATCTGAGCCGAAGGCAGTCGCTCAACCAACTGAGCCACCCAGGTGCCCCCCTAGTCTTCTTAAATTCTCTTAGCAGCATTCTATAGTATCCAGTGTGGTGACTATGTATATATGTATATTTTTAATCTTACGGTATTTTTTGGTGCTATTATAAATAGAATTCTTAAGAATTCCATTTTCCACTTGTTGCTAGTATGTAAAAATGTAAATTGATTTTTATATTAATTTTATATCTTATGATCTTGACAGATTTATTTAGTAGTTGTTCTAGTAGTTCTTTGTAGGTTCCTGAGGTTTTTCTGCATAGACCATCATGTTATCTGCAGTTTATTTCTTCCTTTTTAATCTTACAGGTTTTTTTTCTTGACTTACTACGGTAGCAAGGACATCTTCTACAATGTTGTGTTTTGTTTTGTTTTTTTTTACAATGTTGAATAGAATTATTAAGTAGATATACTTGGGGGCGCCTGGGTGGCTCAGTTGGTTAAGCCACTGCCTTCAGCTCAGGTCATGATCCCGGAGACCCGGGATTGAGCCCCACATCGGGTTCCGTACTTGGCAGGAAGCCTGCTTCTCCCTCTCTCACTCCTCCTGCTTGTGTTCCCTCTCTGGCTGTGTTTCTCTCTGTCAAATAAATAAAATCTTAAAAAAAAAAAAAGAGTAGATATACTTGGATTATTCTCAATCTTAAGGGAAAATATATTCAGTCTTTCTTTCACCATTAAGTTGATGTTTCATAGATACCCTTTATCAGTTTGATAAAGTTTTCTATTCCTGGTTTTTCTAAGAAGTTTTATAATAAAACAGATGTTGAATTTAGCCAAATAATCTTTCTACGTCTATTGAAATGATCATGTGATTTTCCACCTTTAATCTGTTAATGTGGTGACTTACACAGGCTTTCACATATTAAACCAATCTTGCATTCTTGGGATAAGCTCTATTTAGTAAAGATTATGCTTTCATATTTTCCTGGATTTAATTTGCGGTAATTTTACTAAAGATTTTACATTTATGTTCATGTATTCCATTGGTTTTGTAAACCATTAATAGGAACTTTGGTTTTATGATAGATGTGGTGAGAAACCACTGGAAAGTCTTGAGCAGAATAGATAATTTGATTGTGGAATGGAAAGAAGGTGGCAAATTAAGCCCTGTGGCAGGTTAATAAAATCAAGTAGTTTGATACAAAATTACCTTTTTTAAGTAGGCTCTAAACTCTGGAGCCCAATGTAGGGCTTGAACTCACAACCCTGAGATCAAGACCTGAGCTGAGATCAAGAGTTGGACATTTAACTGACTGAGCCCCCAGGTATCCCTATACAAAATTACTTTTATGTGAAGGCATTTTAGCTTTGGGATCAAAATTGAAAATTTACATTTTGTGGGCACCTGGGTGGCTCTTTCATTTAAGTATCTGCCTTTGGCTCAGGTCATGATCCTGAGGTCCTGGGATCGAGTCCTATGTTGAGGTCCCCACTCAGTGAGGAGTCTGCTTCTTCTTGTCCCTCTGCCCCTCCCCCTACTTGTTCTCACTTGCTCTCTCTCTCAAATAAAATCTTTTTTAAAAATTTACATTTGATTGGAATATATCACATAGAAAGTGCGTGACAAGAAGCCTTTTTTAAAAAGTAGGCTGCCGGGGTGCCTGAGTGGCTCAGAGGATTAATTAAGCCTCTGCCTTTGGCTCAGGTCATGATCTCAGGGTCCTGGGGTCAAACCCCACATAGGGCTCTCTGCTCAGTGGGGAGTCTGCTTCCCCCTCTCTCTCTGCCTGCCTCTCTGCCTACTTGCGATCTCTCTCTCTCTCTCTCTGTGTTGAGTAAATAAACAAAATCTTATAAATAAATAAATAAAATAAGAAGTAGGCTGCATACCCAATGTGGGCCCTGAACTAATGACCCTGAGATAAAGTCACATGTTCTACTGACTGAGACAGCCATGTGCCCCAAAAAGACATTTTCTAGGCTACAAAAGTTTAGCCACAGTTGGCATGTATAACCTAAGGCAACTAACAGTACCTGGTGTAATTTGGGTCTGGGGACCTTATGGAAGTTTTTTAGCTACACTGACCTTATGAAATTGACTTTTTAAAAAAATATATTTTATTTATTTTACAGCGAGAAACACAGCTAGAGAAGGAACACAAGCAGAGGGATTGAGAGAGGGAGAAGCAGGCCTCCTGCCGAGCGGGAAGCCTGATAGGGGCTTGATCCCAGGTCTCCAGGATCATGACCTGAGCCGAAGGCAATCACTTAACCAACTGAGCCACCCAGGCGCCCCTGAAATTGACTTTTTAAAGATAATGAACTTAGCTTGAATGCAGAATAACCTGAGGCAACGGAGGAAGGGTGTTTGGAGATTGTAATATTAAATTAGACATAAAACTATTGGGATTTTATTTATTTATTTATTTATTTATTTATAAAGATTTTATTTATTTGACAGAGAGAAACACAGGAAGGGTGTTTGGAGATTGTAATATTAAATTAGACATAAAACTATTGGGATTTTATTTATTTATTTATTTATTTATTTATTTATTTATTTATTTTTAAAGATTTTATTTATTTGACAGAGAGAAACACAGCCAGAGAGGGAACACAAGTAGGGGGAGTGAGAGAGGGAGAAGCAGGCTTCCCGCCGAGCAGGGAGCCTGATGTGGGACTCGATCCGGGGTCTCCGGGATCGTGACCTGAGCTGAAGGCAGTCGCTTAACCAACTGAGCCACCCAGGCGCCCCCGTAAAACTATTGGGATTTTAGATGATTTCTTTAGTTTCTATTCACACCCTAACTCTTAATTTTCGTTCTTTATAATCTCAAACTTTTTTTTTTAAGATTTTATTTATTTATTTGATAGAGACACAATGAGAGAGGGAACACAAGCTGAGGAAGTGGGAGAGGGAGAAGCAGACTCCCCCACTGAGCAGGGAGCCCAATGCAGGGCTTGATCCCAGGACCCTGGGATCATGATCTGAGCCGAAGGCAGCCACTTAACAATTGAGCAGCCCAGGTGCCCCAATCTCATACCTTTTTTAAAGACTGCATATTAACAGCTGTTAAATCCTCAACATCTTATGTAATTCATTCACCAATTTTTGTTTTAGAAGCTCTTCTCTTCTGATGAACAAATACAAAAGGTCTGTTTTCTTGATATCTTTTAGATTTGAAGTATACATTTAAAAACAACGAATTTTCATCAAAGGAAGATATTTATGAAGAAACATCCAAACTAGTGAAAATGGGAAGAAGCCATCTTAGTTATAGCCTTGACTGCCCCAGGTTGAGAGAAGACTGTCAAAGTGAGGACTGGCTTAAGAATCAGTCAGGAAGTCAGGAGGTACATTCCAGACAACTGATCATCACTCAAAAAGAAATCCTCACTGAAGATCAAAGTAATAAATATACTAAATCTTGGCAAACTATCCATCAGAATGCAATATTTGATATAAAAAAGAGTTTTCCCACCAAAGAAAGAGTACATAAGCATGAACCACAAAAGAGAAGTTACCAAAAAAAATCCATTGAAATGAAACATAAGAAAGTCTATATACAAAAGAAACTTCTGAAATGTAATGAATGTGAGAAAGTTTTCAACCAGAGTTCATCTCTTACTCTTCATCAGAGAATTCATACTGGAGAGAAACCCTATGCATGTGTTGAATGTGGGAAAACCTTCAGCCAGAGTGCAAACCTAGCTCAACATAAGAGAATACATACTGGGGAGAAACCCTATGAATGTAAAGAATGTAGGAAAGCCTTCAGCCAGAATGCACACCTTGCTCAACATCAGAGAGTTCATACTGGAGAGAGACCTTATCAGTGTAAAGAATGTAAAAAAGCCTTCAGCCAGATCGCACACCTGGCTCAACATCAGAGAGTTCATACTGGAGAGAGACCTTTTGAATGCATTGAATGTGGAAAAGCCTTCAGTAATGGTTCATTTCTTGCTCAGCATCAGAGAATTCATACAGGAGAGAAACCTTATGTATGTAATGTTTGTGGAAAAGCCTTTAGCCATCGTGGATATCTAATTGTACATCAGAGAATTCATACTGGAGAGAGACCATATGAATGTAAGGAATGTAGGAAAGCTTTCAGCCAATATGCACACCTTGCTCAACATCAGAGAGTTCATACTGGAGAAAAACCTTATGAATGTAAAGTATGCAGGAAAGCCTTCAGCCAGATTGCATACCTTGATCAACATCAGAGGGTTCACACTGGAGAGAAACCCTATGAGTGTACTGAATGTGGGAAGGCCTTTAGCAATAGTTCATCACTTGCACAACATCAGAGAAGTCATACTGGAGAAAAACCTTATATGTGCAAGGAATGTAGGAAAACATTTAGCCAGAATGCAGGCCTTGCTCAACATAAGCGAATTCATACTGGAGAGAAACCTTATGAATGTAATATTTGTGGGAAGGCCTTTAGCTATAGTGGATCTCTTACTCTACATCAAAGAATTCATACAGGAGAGAGACCCTATGAATGTAAGGACTGTAGGAAATCTTTTAGGCAGCGTGCCCATCTTGCCCAGCATGAGAGAATTCATACCATGGAGTCATTCTTGACTCCGTCCACTCCCTCACCCTCCATGTCCAGTCAGTTGCCAAGACCTGTTGGTTTCATCTCCTAAATATTCCTTGAATCTGACTCCTTTAATCAATTTCCATTCCATCATCTTTGTCCAATACACTGTAATCTATTTCATATGGACTACGGAAATAGCTTTTTGATTGGTCTCCCTATATTTACCATTTCCATTGTCCGTTGCCTACACTGCAGTCAAACTTGTATTTTCAATGTTTGATCGTACCACTTCCTCATAGATACCCTTCATTGGTACCCCATAGTTCTTAGGTTAAAGCACACATTCCTCAAAATAGCCTAAAAGACCCTCCTGCCCCAAATACCTTGTTCCAGTATACCTTCCAAAGTACCTATTTCATGTCAAAATCCATCTCATTCTTTGGCTATTTATCTGGAATTAGTAACTCCTATTCCAGCATCAAACTGATCTATCTGGGTTGTAATCCTTGCTCTTCCATTTTCTAGCCCTCTAGTTTCAGAGAAACATTTTAACTTTGTAAGTTTCAATCTTCTTATTTATATTATGGAAATAATAATAGTACTACCTCAAAAGTTGATGGGAAGATTAAATGAGAGAATGCATGTAAATTGCTCAGAGTGCCTAGCATAATCACTTAATAAATGTTATCATAAAATGAAAAGATACTGTGGTATACAAAGAGGACCTATCATCTCAGCAAGAATCATGTGAGAAATTAAAAAGCAGCAGTTCAAGACTTAAGAGATTATAAAGAATTTTGATTAGGAACAGTAGTCATTGTTCTGAAGGTGGGTGATAAGGGTATCTAATACAGCAGCATTGATGTTAAAGTCCATAATGACATAGAGTAAGATATGACTTTGTTGGTAAGAAAAACTAACTTCATTAGATATTCAACAGTTCTAAGAAGCCAGATTTTAAATATTAGAACAAGTAGGATTTACTGAGATGTATTCATCATTTACATTAAGGCAAAAGCAAAATAGATATTTTTTAAACAGAAAATCAGTAACCAAAGAATAGAAAATAAAATAGAAGTTTGATGCCCTCTAATTCCAGGTGGTTGAACTATATTAAATCTATGCCATTTAAAACTGAAAAGATTAAGGTAGTTCCCAGCTGTAATTCCTAAACTAGAGGAGAAAAGAAAACTATAGATCAGTATTCAGAAACTGGGGGCCCA
Source organism: Spilogale gracilis (assembly GCA_004023965.1). NCBI lineage: Eukaryota > Metazoa > Chordata > Mammalia > Carnivora > Mephitidae > Spilogale > Spilogale gracilis. The sequence goes on from PITA01001965.1 coordinate 112,645, forward strand.
CAAACACATTTGATTTGCTACTCATCAATTTCAAAACGAATACCAAAAAAAAAAATTGTAAATTTAGACCTTTATTTGGGCAGGTGTCTTCCAGTTCTCCACAGTTCTAACCATCCCTCCTTCCCTTACATCTGACTTACTTTACACTTTAGATTACTTCCTGACTTCTGGAGGCTTTAAATATGCAATCACTTCAGTAACTAATTCACATATGAATATAGGTACAAAGAAAATGATGAAATGGGAGGGTGAAAAGGAAGACGTGAATAGACATTGTATCCTGCAGGGGAAGACTATTTTGAAGATGTTAAGAGGCCCAAAATTAATCTACAGATTCTTAGTACCCAACAAAATCCTAAGAATTTTTTTAGGCTTGAAACATTGTGTGCAGGTGAACATACACACACATATTCATACAAACACACATATAAATATAACTTGTCAGTGGCTTAAAAGTATTGGTAAAATTGATTCTGCTCTGAAAAAACCAGTTTCTTCATTCTTTTATCCAAATGTGTGTGACTTATTAGGGGACATAGTAACATAATTTATAATCAAAGAGTGAAAACAATCTTCTTAAAGAAGACATGAGATCCAGAAGCTACATACACAGATTCTGGGTTGGACTTTATTATTAAGCTTTTATATAGTCAAAGAGTATAAACACAAAGTTTTAAAATATCAGTATTAGAGGTAATTATTACAACATATATGAAATCTATATCCTTAACCTAAAAGTGCTTCTACAAATCACTTAGAAAATGACACTAGTATTCCCATGGGCAAAGGATCTAAAGAGGCAACAGGTGACTGAAGAATGTATGATAAATACTGAATCTCACTAGAATGAGAATACAAGTTAAACCAATGAACTATCCATCTGTCAATAACAGCTTGATTAAAAAAGAAAGCATTGCAAAAGCAGGAAAGGAATATGTGTGGGAGTATGAATTTGTATACATTTTTGAAAAAGCAACTTAATATCAGAATTTTCATTAGAAAAACCAAGATTTTCTTTTGCAGCTAACAGTATATAAATTTACCTTCCTTCCATATCCCATTAAATGGATAAAACAATGTAAAAGATACCAAACAAAGATTAGAAAACAGGGTCAGCAGTAAACGAAGAGAGGAGCAAATAAAAGACAAAATGGAGGAAAGTGTTAGTTCCTGGAATGTAGCAGAGGCTGCTATGACCTGAAATGTCTGAATGAGAGGGATTTCAGTACTGGGGGCCGCTCTGCGCAAATGCCATGTACAGAGCATCCCTAGAGGAGTGAGCTTCAAGCTGGTTTGTGTATAGAGGCTGGGGATTGTGGGGGAGGCTGGTAATACAGAGAGACAAGACAAGATGTGCATGCTTTCCTATGTGGAAGCCAACGGCTTCCTCACTCTACACTCTTCTGTAAGTAAACTGAATAGGATCCTTATTTCACACCATCCATAAAAAGGGAGTTCCAGTTGATTAAAATCTTAAATGTGAAACCAACCAGTAAAAGTATTATAAGAAAATATAATAGGATATATTTATTAATTGGTGTTGGACATAGATTTGTAAAAAAGAAAATGTGCTTAAAATTTTAAACAATGGGGTACCTGGGTGGCTCAGTTGATTAAGCAACTGCCTTCAGCTCAGGTAATGATCCCAGAGACCCAGGATCGAGCCCCACATTGGGCTCCCTGCTCCGCGGGAAGCCTGCTTCTCCCTCTCTCACTCCCCCTGCTTGTGTTCCCTCTCTAGCTGTGTTTTCTCACTGTCAAATAAATCTTTTAAAAAGTTTTTTTTTAACAAAAAGGAAGAAAATATTTGTAATATAATACAAAGGGAAAGATCTAAGAAGACCTATAAGCAAAGGACAACTAAGCAAGTATAAAAATGGACAAAACATGAGAATAGGCAAATCACAGAAGAAATGGCTGATAAATGAGTCTCTGCTTAACCTCACCTAGTATTGAGATGCAAATTTAAATAAGGTCCTCTCAAAAAGTGGTAGCCACATAGAGAAATAAGAACTCATTGCCACTTTGGAGGCAGTGACGTTTTTAAAAAGTTCACTATAGTCCCTCTGGAGGGCAGTGTAGTTAGTATGTGAAACACTGGAAACAATCTAAATTTCCATGGGGCATAACTAGGAATATTAGCAGCAGTGTGAAAGAATGAACCAGGGGTACTGACACAGATGGATTTGACTAAAAGACACTGAAACAGCAAATTCTGTAGACTTGCATAGTACGTTATGTTTTTAAAACATTTCTAATACATTTAAATAAGTATGCAAATGTTTCAAAAAGGTTCTGGAGAGACATACCCAACTGAAAGTATTCCTTCTAGGGAGGAGACTGGGATTGGATATTCTGGTTAAGAGGAGACCTAGTATTATCTGTAGCATTTGAAATTCTAAGCAATAATGTAATAATATAAGAAATTTAAACTATGAAAAATGAACTTAATGGAAACTTGGGTAGCTAGCAGGAGGGTTGCTGGGTAAGTTAAAACCTTCTCGGGAATTTGGAGAATCTCTCTTTGACTTGCTAGTTGTTCCATGCATACAAAGATCCTAGTAACCCTTCCTATTCAGGGAAATTGATCTATACCCACCTGGGGTAAACAAGCCATATCATTTTTAAAAAGTAATTTCTACACCCAATGTGGGGCTCAAAGAACACCAGGATCAAGAATCACATACTCTATTGACTGAGCCAGTTAGATGCCCCAAGCCGTATCATTCTTAAATATTGGAACAGTTAAGGACCCTAACAGATGATGAAAACTATCAGAGTAACAAAAACCAAGAGACAGAACTAAAGCTACAGTAAAGAAAGTTATGTAATGACAGAAGAAAACTAAAAATTTAAGTCAGTTTTGAAAAGTAAATATGGAAAGCTATCAAAAAAGACTTAGAGGGATGCCTGGGTGGTTCAGCAGCTTGAAAATCTGCTATAGGCTCAGGGCATGATCCTCTTGATCAAGTCCCAACTCAGGCTCCCTGCTTAACAGGGAGTCTACTTCTCTATCTGCCCCTCCCCCTGCTTGTGCACTCTCAAATAAAATCTTTTTTAAAAAAGATAGTATTGTACACCTGAAACTAATATTTAAACACTGTTAACTATACTGGAGTTAAAAATGTTTAAAAATCACTTTCTTAATGAAAAATACGTACAGAAAATAATCATCTGTTTTCTAGGGAAAAAAGATTAAAAAAGATGACCCAAGAATGAAAAGGTGTTACTGCTGTAATAAACTTAATAACGTTTTAAAGAAAATTAAGAAAACTTGCCAAATTCATAAATTAAAAAGAAAAAAAATATGAAACAAAAAGGACATAGAAGTTGAATTAATAGGAATTTCAGAAAAGTTTACAGAGAAAATAGAAGGGATATATCAAATAAACGATTGAGAATCTTTCTAAAATGAAGAAGTTAGGAATGGTCAGCTTGGAATAGCTCACTGAGCACTGGGCAGGCTGAACTGGCAAAAACCAGTTACAACAGAAAAAAAGGCATTCACAAGTATGCTTGTGAAATTTCAGAATACTGAAGTTCTGAAACCATCCTAAAAAACTTTCCAAAAATGTGAATGTTTCCTAAAAATAACACTCAAGATAGTGTCAGCCTTCCCTCCTGTTAGCAATATTAGATAACATAAGATTGAACAGCACCTTCCAAGTTAATGAGGTAAAATTACTTTGAATCTAAAAGTCTATACCCAAGCAACAATATGGCATGAAACCAAATACTGTTATTCTGCATATGCAGTTTTCTTCAGTTTACTCTCCTTTACCCTTTATTAGGGTATTAAAGGATCAGCTTTAGTAAAATTTGGATGAAACAGCAAAGGCAGCAGAAAATGCTTCAGTAAACAATGGATCTAAGCTGGGAAAGCGGTATTGAGGATGACCAGGATAATACCAAATTACTGGTAGGCTAGGGATTCAGGAACTCTGAATCGTCAAGAAGATTGGAATAGGTTATGTTAAGTATGAAGTTGGAAGAATTTAGCAATATGGTGAAGACAAGTTTTCCTTGGGAAAATGAAAAGAAAGGCAATTTAAAAAAATTTTTTTGAAGATTTTATTTATTTATTTGACAGAGAGAAATATTGCAGAGAGGGGACACAAGCAAGGGGAGTGGGAGAAGGAGAAGCAGGCTCCCTGCCGAGCAGGGAGCCAGATACGGGGCTTGATCCCAGGACCCTGAGATCATGAACTGAGCTGAAGGCAGATGCTCAACCACTGAGCCACCCAGGTGCCCCAAGAAAGGCAATTATTGGCTCTGGGAAAAACAAAGGGGAAACATACCAGTTATCAGGTCTGAATATAAAACAATGAAAATATAAAATATATACTTTCTAAAATATAAAACATAAAATGTATGACTCTGGAAAACAGAATATAAAAAATAAACTCCATTTGACTCATATTAGGAAGAGACTCCTTTAAGCACAGACTGGGATCATAACATTGGGCCTATAGAGAAATGTAATCACATATTGCTTGGCTCCAACTCTTCAGAGAATATTTACCTAGTCATAATGACCAAATACTATTTTTTCCAATTTTATATTTAGATAAGTCACTTAAGTCTGTCTTTGTATATATATATAGACCTATTTGTCTTTTTATAATATAAAAGGTAAAATGTGGCTGATAGATTGCATGGTGGGCAGTTGATTGCAATAAAGAGAGACTGAAACGAGGATAAGGGGCAATATTCTGATAAGAGGGGATTCAAGAGATCTGTATAAAGCTGATAGAATAAGAAATAAAGATTAGCTTTTTTTCAAAATAAAATACAACAGAAGAGTGCATATATAATTCACTTGGTGGGAGGAGTTAAATTCTTACCTAAGAAAGATTACTAAAAAAGTCTATGAAGTTGATAAATGGAGAAACAGCAACTGCCATAAAGATTCTGACAGAGGGCGGGGCACCTGGGTGGCTCAGTTGGTTAAGCGACTGCCTTCAGCTCAGGTCATGATCCCAGAGACCCAGGATCAAGTCCCACATCGGGCTCCCTGCTGAGCAGGAAGCCTGCTTCTCTCTCTCTCAGTCCCCCTGCTTGTGTTCCCTCTCTGGCTGGGTTTCTCTTGTCAAATAAATAAAATCTTAAAAAAAAAAAAAAAAAAAAGATTCTGACAGAGGGGTACTTGGGTGGCTCAGGTGGATAAGTGTCTGACTTCAGTTCGGGTTCATGATCTCAGGGTCCTGGGATCAGGCTCTGGGTCCAGGTCCCCGCCTAGGGGAGAGTCTGCTTATCCTTCTGCCTCTCCCCCCGCTCAGCTCATGCTCTCTCTCTAAAAAAGATTCGGATGGAAATCTGATTCCAATTAGCTTAGGAAAAAGGTATTGATTAAACTGAAGGGTGTACTGTGTACACGGTACAGCTTCAGGGAGGTACTCAGACTCCTCAGAGATTGATCACTCTGCTTTCAGTTGTTTCATTCTCTGGCAGGCTCTTTCTTGGAAGGGAAATGGCATCTGATAGTAGTCTTAAAAGGTCCTTAGAGCTTTTTTTTTTTTTTTTTTTTAAGATTTTACTCATTTATCTGACAGAGAGAGCACGCAGCAGGAGAGGGAGAAGCAGGTACTCAGCTAGCAGGAGCCCAACATGGGTCTCATTCCAAGACCTGAGCCAAAGGCAGACCCTTAAACAACTGAACCACCCAGATGCCCCTCCCTTAGAGTTTTTAATCTCAAAAGGAAGGTGATCTTCTTTCTCTCAAACTCCATGTCAGAGAGGAAAAGTAAAATTTGTGTTCAGTTTAGGCTATGTGCCCACTCTGGACCAATCACTGGGTCCATGGTTGGGGATACTCTGGGCAGTCTATATTAAGTGCATATGCCTCCAGAAGCAGGACTAGATCACGGGACTGAACAGTTCTCAAAAATTCTATGGAATGGGGGCAGAGTGGCGGGAAGTTGAGATTCAGTTCCCATCAAGAAAAAATGTGACCTGAACTGACATGAGGATATTTATCGATTTCACTAAATGTATGAGTATTTTTGCTTTGCTGCAGAAAGAGTGCGTTTGATTAGGTGGTGCTGCCTCAGACTGTGTAGCAAGGCTAAGTTACATTGCCATGGGTGAAATGAACTCAGTACACTGTTACTTGTAATTTACCTACCTTGCCAGTAATCTTAAAACGGTTGCATGCTAGACAAGGCAACGTCAACAGCAAGAGACCAAGTCTTGGCCGACAAGTGGTTGAACCTCATCACCTGGACCATTCCTGCCAGAAGACTCCAGAGGAGTTCCTTTTAAAACCCTCCAAAGGTGGCTTCCTTCACAGAAGGTATCAGAGACCAGCAACAGAAAGTGAAGCTGTTTATATAAAAGACAGAAGACCTGATCTGCAGAGGATGGCCTTCAAGCAAAGAAAATTCATTTGTACCCCACCCTTCCACTGTAAGTGGTACATATCCATAAGGAGGCAAATTCATATGCATTTATGAGGAGTCTCTAAATGTATTTACTAATTTCTGAATTTAAAGAAGTGGAGGGGCACCTCAGTTTCTCAGTTAAGTGTCCAACTCTTGATTGTGGCTCAGGTCATGATCTCAGGGTTGTGGGATCGAGTTCCACACTGGGCGTGGAGCCTGCTTGGGAGTCTCCCTCTGCTCATCCCCCTCTCTAAAAAGTTAAAAATAAAGAGGTGGAGGGGCGCCTGGATGGCTCAGTGGGTTAAAGCCTCTGCCTTCAGCTCAGGTCATGATCTCGGGGTCCTGGGATCGAGGCCTGCGTTGGGCTCTCTGCTTAGCTGGGAGCCTGTTTCCTCCGTGCTCTCTCTACCTGCCTCTCTGCCTACCTGTGATCTCTCTGTCAAATAAATAAATAAAATCTTAAAAAAAAAAATAAAGAGGTGGAACCAAGATGTATCTATCCATTTCTCCTTTCTCAAACCAAATTAAAGCAATAAGAAAAAGACAGGAATACAATCTCTGATAAAGAAATAATATCTACAATTCTGAGCCTCAAAATCCATAAGGAAATACTGCTGAATGTGGTAACAATCCTGAGAGGAAACTGATACTGTATTGAAGAGTATAAAATTCCCCCAAAGCACTGTCGTATCTGGAAAGGCAAAAGAAAAGGCACTTTGAGGGGTGCCTGGGTGGCTCCGTCAGCTGAGTGTGTGGCTCTGCACTCAACATGAAGTCGGCTTGAGATTCTTTCTCCCTCTCCCTGTGCTCCTCCCTGCTCCCATGCTCTCTCAAATAAATAATATCTTACTTTTAAGATCCAAGCACCTTGACTGGACTCAGTGTTATTTCAAAAAGTCTGACTTTAGGGGCGCCTGGGTGGCTCAGTTGGTTAAGTGACTGCCTTTGGCTCAGGTCATGATCCCAGAGACCCGGGATCAAGCCCCACATCAGGCTCCCTGCTCGGCAGGAAGCCTGCTTCTCCCTCTCTCACTCCCCCTGCTTGTGTTCCCTCTCTGGCTGTGTTTCTCTCTGTCAAATAAAATCTTAAAAAAAAAAAAAGTCTGACTTTAGGAGACTCCCTAAATTATTTACAGTTGCAGAGTGGCAGGATGAGTAGCTGAAGGGTTCAAGGAGGAAACACTTGGGGTTTGAAAGGCCATCTATCATGTGACAAGAGAAAAACTGCCAATGATATGCAGGACTGCAAGGTGAAGGCTGAAACCTTACTATTCTAAGTGTGGGCTGATGCCTCAGCCTCACTTGATCATTTGTCAGAAGTCAGAATACTGGGCCCTAATCCAGACCTTGAGATTCAGAATCTGCATTTTTCTAAGATCCCCAGATGGCATACACAGTAACCTCTGAGAATCACTGGGGTAAAACAAATTCTCTGCCAGTCTGGAGCACTGCCCTTGGATAAATAGCTGGGTCAATTCAAAAATCTAAAAGTCTAGCGTTTCAAAGACCCTATGGAATATTAGAATCTGACTTAAAAGAACTATCAAAATTGAACAAAAGTTAAAAAAAAATGCCAGCACCATTGAAAGAGTAAAGTGGTAACACCTCACATCACACACTATAAAAAGTTGGAGTTAGGGTTATACAGAAACAACAAGGCCACACCAATAAAAACATGCCAGGATCTTTGGCACCTTCTGTCCTCTGGTAAGGCTAGCAGTAATGGAGAAAAAAGTAGATAAAAGAAATTTTGAAAAACTATGCTAATATAGCCCAACTTGGTGAGCAACATACAGATAGTACTGAATAAAGGTGCATAAAATTTGTCTAAGAATCCCTCATTCTGGCAGCGCCTGGGTGGCTCAGTTGGTTAAGCAACTGCCCTTGGCTCAGGTCATGATCCCGGAGACCCGGGATCGAGCCCCACATCGGGCTCCCTGCTTGGCGGGAAGCCTGCTTCTCCCTCTCTCACTCCCCCTGCTTGTGTTCCCTCTCTGGCTGTGTTTCTCTCTGTCAATTAAATAAAATCTTAAAAAAAAAAAAAAAAAGAATCCCTCATTCTAGAGAGATGGTAGTTTGAATAGAAAAGGCAAATTAAAGATCTATTAGAATTTGCCTTGTTTTTTTAAAATATTTTATTTATTTGACAGAGGAAGAGAGTACAATCAGGGGGAGCAGAGAGGGAGAGGGAGAAGCAGGCTCCCGCCAAGCAGGGAGCCCAGTTCAGGGCTTGATACCAGGACCCTGGGATCATGACCTTAGCCAAAAGCAAGACCCATCAGCTGAGGCACCCAGGTACCCCAGAATTCACATTTTTGATCGAGGAACTTCTCCAAAAGGTACTGGTAAAAATTTTCAAAAGCACATGTATAAGAATGTTAATTGCAATATATATATATTTTAAAGTCTACATCCATAGCAATCCCTGTTCTACTCAAGTGTGTACTTGAGATATGCACTTCTGGTGAAGATGGAATTATGGGGGAATCCTCCCATCTGAAACACTAAAAACTGGACAAAATATATGAAATCTTGGTTTCAAGACACTGGACATCAGGCAATGAAACTGAGATCCTTGAAAAATGAGAAATGAATGAGGAGAGTACTAGGATTTACCCAAATAATTGCATGAAGAGAGTTTCCAGGCTATGGTCTGTGTTGAGGAGTGGGAATCAGGGAGATTGAGGTAGGTGGAGTTCCCAGGATGAAGTGCCTGAGAGCTTTTTAATCTGTGTAAAGGCAAGTTTTTACCGACACACTGATTAGTGCATGCATGTGAGAAAATCACTTGAATTACCTGGGGAAAGAATGGGCAGAATTACAATGAGAAATGGACAAATCCAAAATTATACCTAAGAGATTCTGACACACATTTCTTATAAGAACAATCATACAGATAATCATAAAAGATACTGAAGACTTGAACTGCACTATCCACCAACTTGACATAATTGTCATTTTAAAAACCCTCCACCCAAGAATAGAATACAAATTATTTTCATAGGCATGCAGAATAGTTACTGAAATTGACCATATCCCAGGCTTTCTGCCAGTCTGGAGCACTGCTCTCAATGAACTTAAAAGGATTCAGGTCACACACAAAAAATGTTTCCTGACCAGAAGGGATTAGACACCAGTAAACAAAAGATACTAGGAAAATCTCCAAACGTCTGGACTTAAATGGTAAACCATGGATCAAGAGAGAAATCAGGGGGGAAATAGGAGGTATTTTAAGTTGAGTAAGACTTAGAACATAGCATGTCAAAATGTGTAGGATGTAACTAAGAGTTCTTAGAAAAAATGTAATAGTACTAAGTTACACAATTTTGAAAGGTCCTAGTGACTTAATTTCCACCTTAATTAAAAAACGAAGAGGAATTAAACACAAAGTTAGCATAAGAATGGAAATAACTACTAACAAAAATAAATGAGATAGGAAAGAGAAAAATATAAACAGGTCAATAGAACCAATGTATCTTCATTCAGATTGTTGAAAAAGAAAAAAAAAACACACAAGCTACTAATATCTGGCATGGCAAAGGTGATGTCACCACAAATTATAGGTAGGAAATGGTAGAGAATGTTAACTTTATGGAAATAATTTGACAACTTAGATGAAATGGGAAAATTTCTTAAAACTACCAAGCTTTCTCAATAAGAAACAGATAATCTGAAGTTATTTTAAAAATGTAATTTATAATTTAAGTCTCCCAAATATTTTCAGGTATCTTACTGTTATTGCTAAATTACTTCTGGTACAGATGGGGAATATATATATAACTGTTGGAAACTTAAAATTTGTTTTATGGTCTTATGTACTTCTTCGTGTGTACTTAAAAAGAAGATATTCTGCTCTTGTGTTTTATAAATGTCAACTCATTAACTTGGTCAACTGTGTTGTTCAGGTCTTCTATATTCTGATTTTGTGTCTACTTGTTCTATTAATAGCTGAAAGACAATGGTGAAATCCCCAGTAATAGTGTTATTGGTTTATTTGCTCTTTCTGTTCTTTTCTCACTTGTATAATTTGTACCTCTGTAACTTGATACATACACATTTAGGATTGTTGTTTAGCTAGAAATTGATCCATTATACAATGTTTCTCTTTATCCCTGATTACAATTATTGTTCTAAAGTCAGCTTCATCTGATACTAATATAGTGATTCCAACTTTCGTTTTGTTAATGTTTGTATGATCTAGGTTTTCCCCACTAGTTAACTTTTATTTATGCCTGTATAAAGTGTTTCTTCTTATACACTTGGGTCCTGCTTTTCCATTCAGTCTTACAATCTCTTGTCTTAACAGGTATGCTTAGACTATCTGCATTTTTTTTTTAAGATTTTATTTATTTTAGGGGCGCCTGGGTGGCTCAGTAGTTAAGCCTCTGCCTTCAGCTCAGGTCATGATCCCAGAGTCCCAGGATCAAGCCCCACATTGGGCTGCCTGCTGGGCGGGAAGCCTGCTTCTCCCTCTCTCACTCCCCCTGCTCGTGTTCCCTCTCTGGCTGTGTTTCTGTCAAATAAATAGAATCTTAAAAAAAAAATGGGGGGGGCGCCTGGGTGGCTCAGTTGGTTGGGTGACTGCCTTCGGCTCAGGGCATGATCCCGGAGACCCTGGATGGAGTCCCACATCAGGCTCCCTGCTCGGCGGGAAGCCTGCTTCTCTCTCTCTCGCTCCCCCTGCTTGTGTTCCCTCTCTGGCTGTGTTTCTGTCAAATAAATAAAATCTTAAAAAAAAAAAAAAAGATTTTATTTATTTGAGAGAAAGAGAGATCACAAGCAGGGGGAGTGGGAAAGGCAGAAGCAGGCTTCCCGCTGAGCAGGGAGCCTGATGCAGGGCTCAATCCGATGACCCTGGGATCATGACCCGAGCCAAAGTCAGACCATTAACTAAGCCACCCACATGCCCCTAGAATATTTTTAAGTTATTCCATCTTATTCTATTAACAAATTTACCTCTTTAAAAAATTTTAGTGGTTACCCTAGGGTTAACGTTTTTCTTTTTTAAAAGGTTTTATTTACTTATTTGACAGAGAGACACAGCAAGAGAGGGACCACACGCAGTGGGAGTGGGAGAGGGAGAAGCAAGATTCCTGCTGAGCAGCGAGCCCGATGTGGAGCTTGATCCCAGGACCCTAAGTCGATGGCAGACACTTAAAGACAGCCTCCCAGGCGCCCCAACAACGTGTATCTTTAATTAACCAGAACATATAAAGTAATGTGCCACTTAAGAAGATCCTACATAACATATTCCCAGTTTCTCCCTTCCACCCTTTGTACTCATCATGCATTTTACTTTTACATGCAGTAAACACTATCTTTCAGACCTTTACATAAACAAATTAAAGGAAAATCATTTTACCTTCATTTATTCCATGTCTCTTCTTTCCTTTGTGTATATCCAAGAATCTGTTGTGGTTTCATATTCCTTCTGCTTCAAGAACTTCATTTATTCCAAAGAGAGATATCTAATGACAATGTTTTCTTTTTATTTTGAGGTCTTCATTCCTCTGAATTTTGAAAGACATTTCCATGAAGTTTCAATAGACAAGTTTTTCCTTTCAGAACTTTACAAATGTCATTATTGTCCTCTAGGATGCATTACTTCTAAGTCTACTCTAACTTTTTTTAAAAGATTTTATTTATTTGAGAGAGAAAATGAGAGGGGAGAAGTCAGAGGCAGAAGCAGACTCCCTGCTGAGCAGGGAACCCAATGCAGGACTTCATCCCAGGACTCCAGGATCATGATCACAGGTGAAGGCAGTTGCTTAACCAACTGGAGCCCCCCAGCTGCCCCTACTGTAATTTTTGTTTTCTCCTAAGTCTGCTGTAATTCTTATCATTGTTCTTCTGTAATTAAAAAAAAAAAAAATCTTTCTTGGTATTCTCTGAGCTTTATATATCTATGTTCTGGTGTCATCAGCCATTATTATATCGTCAAATACTTCTACTCCATTTCTGTGTTCTGGGATTCCAGTTATGCTTGTATTGGACCAGTAGATCCTTCCCCATAGCTCTTGGATGGTCTTTATTATCCTCTCCCAGCACCCCTTGCCCCACCCCAAGTTGTTTTGGCTTGGACCATTTTTACTGATCTACTTTCAATATTTATTGACCTACCCTCACTTATTAAAGAACAGAACATTTACTTGGCTGTGTCAAGTATATTGATGAGCCTGCCAAAGATAGTTTGTGGTATTTCTAGTATTTCCATCATTCATCTCTCTGCTCAAATGATCCATGCTCTTTGCTTTTGTGCAACTTTATTAAAACCTTCAACATATTATAAATTCTGTCAGTTCAACAGCTATGTAGCTTCTGAGTATTTCTGTTCTGTTACTTGGTGGGGATGGGGAATGTAGATCATTTTTCCTTTTTTGTATGTCTTAATTTTGCTCCACTCCCCGCCCCTGCCCCAAGCTAGTAATTTTGTCTAGCAGAGTAAACACAGAGGTAAATAGACTTCCTGCAAATGGTCGGGGGGGTGGGGGTGGGATGTCATTAATATAAACAGGAATTGGACTAGGTTTAAGTTTGGTTGGTATGGTTACCCAGAATTCACCAGTCTTCAAACATTACTAGTGATTCCTCAAAATGGAGCATGTTTTCCAAAAAGTTTATCTAAATGTCTGAGTTGGGCGCCTGGGTGGCTCAGTGGGTTAATGCCTCTGCCTTCAGCTCAGGTCATGATTTCAGGGTCCTGGGATTGAGGCCCGCATGGGGCTCTCTGCTCAGCGGGGAGCCTGTTTCCTCCGCTCTCTCTGCCTGCCTCTCTGCCTACTTGTGATCTGTCAAATAAATAAATAAAATTTAAATAAATAAATAAATGTATGTATGTATGTATGTATGTATGTCTGGGTCACCTCCAGGTTTAAGTGTTCCCTGTTGATTATGTCTCAGAGAAAACCCGGATATAATAAAACATTTTCGTTACTTCATTTATTCACTCAATATTTAATAAGTGCTGACTACTTCCTATGTGTCAGTCACCATACTACATACTGAAATTTCCAATTCCTTTAATAGTCTACAACCCTCTGGCACTATTTTGTGCATCTATACTTTCTCTCCTTGCCCTCAGCAGCCTTCCAACTTTTGTGTGCCTAAAAAGTTGGCTAAAATTTAATGTTCTGTTCTTCCTTTAATATGGTCACTATCTCCAAGTGACAGTCCCCATGTCCTCCGCTCACCTTGGAGTTCACCATCCTCTATTATTACCTGCATACCTTGTATGATTCCACATTCTAATATCCTGTATTCCCTTGTAAACTGTCTATAAGCAAAAACAGTGTCTTATCAATTTATAATATATATGTATTAAGTTCGTGACCAATGATTTGGAAATAATCTCTATGGCAGATTGACAGAGGAATTAAAGGGAAAGGTATGGAAGGCAAGGGAGGATAGACTTGTCTCCCTGTATTACTTACTTACCTATTTGTTCCACATATCAGAGATATTTCATGTTGGTTTTACAGAACTACTATGACAAGTGTAAATAAGAACTACCTGTTCTGTTATCCTGTATGCATGCTTACCCTTTGCAGATCTGGGTGTTATTTTCTCAGTTGTGGTCAAAGTCAGAGTAACCTAACACCATGTGGTCATGCATTTCACAGTTAACAGGATATGGGTATTTTTTAAAATGGCTTTTGCCAAGTAGAGAAAGTCAAGTATCACATCGTTTCCCTTACTTGTGGTGCATAAGGGGTAACAGAGGACAGTAGAAGGAAAGGAAATGGGAAGCAGGGTAATTCGGGGAGAGAAATGAAACATGAGAGACTTCGGACACAGAAACAAACTGAGGGACTTGGAGGGGAGGGGTGGGAGGATGGGAGAGCCTGGTGGTGGGTACTGAGGGCGCATATTGCATGGAGCACTGGGTGTGGGGCATAAACAATGAATCTTGGAACACTGAAAAAATAAAATAAATTTAAAGTAAAAAAAAATGGCTTTGGCAGAAGGGTGCCACTGTATATAGCCTAGTAACAAAAAACTGATTTTCATTTCTCACATTCTTTGCACAAACTAGAAACAGAGACTGCAACCTATTACACATGGTGATTAGCTGACAGGAAAATAGTCTGATACACCAATCCAGGGTTTTCCCCCCTGAATTAGCCAGCTTGGGCTGCATAACAATACCACAGACTAGGTGACTTAAACAAAAGAAACTTTTTTTTCAGTTATAGAGGCTAAAAGTCTGAGGTCAGGGTTGTCACATGGCTGGATGGTAGAGAGGGCTAACTTCCTGGCTTATAGACAGCCATCTTCTTGCTGTATCTTCACAAAGTAGAAAGAGCAAGATCTCTGGCACCCTTTCTTTTTTTTCAGGCACTAATCCTATCATGATGCACCCTCATAATCCCATCTATCCCTAAATATCTCCCAAAGGTCCCATCTTATTTTATTTATTTATTTTAAAGATTTTATTTATTTGACAGAGAAACACAAGAGCCAGAGAGGGAACACAAGCAGGGGGAGTGAGAGAGGGAGAAGCAGGCTTCCTGCTTAAGCCTGATGTGGGACTCGATTCCGGGTCTCCGGGATCATGACCTGAGCCGAAGGCAGTCGCCCAACCAACTGAGCCACCCAGGCGCCCAAAGGTCCCATTTTAAAATACCATCACATTAGAGGTTAGTGGTTCGACAAATGAATCTTGACAGGACATATTCAAGAAATGGCATCTCACTTTCCACCAATCACTTATAACACACCAGGGTTCTTACATGAAAATACCAGTGTTTATTTATATAAATATAGACAAATTTATTTTCAATAAAAGTTAATAATTTCTCCCTGCTTTTAAGTTCTCATTTCTCTGGTTTCTTTTTTCCCATTAGTCTGTCTCAGGCTTGTTAGATTTTTCACACCATATTACATATCTTCATATGGAGACAATATGGTAATGACTCAATTGATTCACATAATTATGAGTGCTATCTTTATCTACTTGAGACTCACTCTTCACTTTTCTCACCCACAATTTTCTGCCAGCTGGAAGTAGCACCCTGTTTTGCTCAGGAAATCTTTTATATGTGATAGTTCCAATCCTAAGAGACAAACTCAAACTCATTCTTCAGGTGACCTTAAATCAGGCTCAAAGTTCCATCCACAAATATGGGCTTTGCTATTCTACTTTGTTGTATGTGACTAATGAAACTTGCTACTTTGAAACTAAGACATATGACAAGGTCACTGCCTCAGCTGATTACAAATCATCTGGTCAAAGTTACCAATGACTTCTGGACTTTGGCTTTCAAAGTGGGACACATCATCAAATGGTCCCATTTTTACAAAATTTATGTTATAGACAAATGCGTTTTCCAATACCTTGGTCTCTACTACTTTGATAGCCTCACTCTATGCTTTCACATATTTAAAATAAACTTAAGCTTTTTCTTCAGAATGTGTATTCTGATGTCGAATCAGGGATGAACTCCGACTATATGCCTTCCCACATTTACTACATTCATATGGTTTCTCTGAAGAATGACTTCTCTGATGCCGAATGAGATCTGAGCCACTGCTAAATGCCTTCCCACATTCATTACATTCATATGGTTTCTCTCCAGTATGACTCCTTTCATGTAGAATAAGGGATGTGCGTTGACTAAAGGCCTTCCCACATGTTTTGCACATATATGGTTTTTCTCCAGTGTGAATTCTTTCATGTTGGGCAAGGTGTGCACTTTGACTGAATGCCTTCCCACACTGATCACATTCATAGGGTCTATCTTCAGTATGAATTCTCTTATGTCGAGTAAGAGATATTCGGTGACTGAAGGCTTTTCCACATTCCTCACACTGATAGGGTTTCTCTCCAGTATGAATTCTCTGATGTTCAATAAGAAATGACTGTCGGCCAAAAACTTTACTACATTTATTGCATTTGAAAGGTTTCTCTTCAGAATGAATGTTCTGATGTATTTTAAGGTTGGCAGTTCCAGAAAACATCTTTCCACATTCCTTACATTCAAACAGTTTCTTTTTCCTTGTATGAACTTTCTGATGTTGAATAAGGGATGAATGCCGATTGCAGACCTTTTCACATTTACTGCATCTGTACAGTTTCTCTCCATTATGAATTCTTAGATGTAGAATAAGGGTTGAAAGCCGCCTAAAGACCTTCTCACATTTATCACATTTGTAGGTTTTCTTTGATGTGTGAATTCTCTGATGAAGCATAATGGATGAAATCCTATTAAAGGATTTTCCACATGCTCTGCATTTATAAGGATTCTCTAAATGGTGACTTTTCTGCTGTGGACTCTGACTTAAGGCCTTCTCACTTTCATGGGTTTTCTCTCCAGTATGATTTCTTTTATGTATAACAAGGGCTGATTTCTTATTGAAGCCTCTCCCACATTTATTGCATTTATGTATTTTCTTTCCACTGTGAGTTTTCTTATGAAGTAGTAGGGATGACATTCGAATAAAGTCTTTCCCACACTTCCCACACTGGTGGATGTTCTCAACAAAATTAATCTTCTGGCCCACACTGAGAGGTGAGGACTGACTCAAGGCCTTCCCACAGTTAAAGGTTTCCTTTCCAGTATGAACTTTCCCATGTAGAATAAGAGATGTTCTTTGAATGAAGTTTTCTCCACATTTACTACATTCATAGCTTTTCCTTCCATTGTGAATTTTCTGATGAAGAATGAGGGATGAGATCTGTCTGAAAGCTTTTCTACAATTACTGCATTCGTAAGGCTTCTCTCCAGTATGAGATTTCTGATGAAGTTTAAGAAATAAGCTTTGACCAAAAGTTTTCCCACAGTCATTAAATTTTAAAGATTTCTTCCCTGAATGTACCTTCCTGGGTTTTATTAGAACTGAACTCTTCTTGCAGCCCCTCTTTCCTGTGGGAACTTTCTGTGATGCAAAAACTGACTTCTGATAGATGCTTTGCCCAGATTTGTTGCACAGATTTGGAAGTAACTTCTTGGTCTCACATTTAGACCCTGGGTCTGAAAGACATCAAAAAATTTAATATTTGTTTTCCTGTGCTTGAAAAACAAAGCTTCTGTGCAGGCACTATCAATGATGATACTACTACTAATACTTATGAGACACATAACAATGATGACAGCTAAAACAGTAACTTTTTAGGGTCTTATAATTTTTTAAAAAATTTTATTTATTTATTTGACAGAGCGAGAGATCACCAATAGGCAGAGAAAGTGGGGGAAGCAGGCTACCTGGTGAGCAGAGAGCCCGATGCAAGGCTTGATCCCAGGATCCTGAGACCATGATCCGAGATAAAGGCAGAGGCTTAACCCTCTGAGCCATCTAGGCACCCCTTATTACAATTTTAACATAAAAAGGGATTTATAGAGGGGTGCCTGAGTGGCTCAGTTGGTTAAGTGACTGCCTTCGGCTCAGGTCATGATCCTGGAGACCCGGGATCGATTCCCACATCGGGCTCCTTGCTTGGCGGGAAGCCTGCTTCTCCCTCTCTCACTCCCCCTGCTTGTGTTCCCTCTCTGGCTGTGTTTCTCTCTGTCAAATAAATAAAATCTTTAAAAAAAAAAGGGGGGGATTTATAGAAATATTTAATAATCAGAATTCAGGAAACCTTACAATTTGAAATTAATAAAATCAAAGTTTTATTTTTAGGATAAATTCACACCATATACATTAGACTCCATAGCTTATTCACGAATATTCTTTTATTATATGAAATGTCTAAAATGACAGAAGATAAACTACAGACAAAAGGTAAATTAGTAGTTGCCTGGGGCTGGAAGTGAGAATAGGGATTAACTGTAAATGGACATGAAAAGTTTTATTAGGGTAACAAAAATATTCTAAAACTACATTATGGTGATGGTTATACAACTTACTAAATTTATCAAAATTTGCCACTGAATTATATACTTAAAATGGGTGAATTTTACAATATGTACATTATCTCACAATAAAGTAAGTTTTTTGTTAAGTTGTAAATTTTTGAAATGTATTCTTAAAATCAAGTATTCAAAAAAACCGCAACAACCAGACTTCTGGTTTCTAGTTCCTCATGTAAGAGGCCTGGAAAGAGCAACTTGGAACTAGCAAGTAAAAAGCTAAACAGATTGTAAAACCAGCTCTTCTTGGACCCATAAGAGATGAGAATGTACAAACCACTGCCTCCAATTTCAGTTTTTCTAGCCATCCGATCCCTCCTACCAGGTAGTGGGGGATAGGGATGGGCTGAGAAACTTATGATGCTCACACTCCAGAGGCAAAGGCACCCTAAGAGACTGAGCCCTAATTCTAGGACCAGAGAATGCTTCCCATCTCAATACACTCTACTCTCCACATCCCTAAAGGGCTGTTCACAACAGTTCTTTCTACCTGGTACATCACCTCTGGCCATTAAGAAAAATTTACAAGGCATACCAAAAGGCAAAACACAATGTGAACAACTGGAAGAGAGTGCAAGCATCAAAACCAGGCTCAGATGTGGCAGGGATGCTGGAATACCACATGATAAATTAACAACTGATGAATATGTTAAGGACTCTAACAGACAAAACATACAGCATATTAGAACAGCTGACAACATAAGCAAAGAGATGTAAATGCTAAGAACCAAAACAAAATATTATGGATCAAAAACACTGTAACAGAAATAAAGAATGCCTTGGATGGGCTTATTAGTAGATTCAACATAGCTTAAGAAAGATTCTGTGATCTAACTTATCAACAGATCCTTAAAAACCAGAAAGCAAAGTAAATAAAGACTGGAAAAAACAACAAAAAATGAACTAAAAATCCAGACTATCCAAAGACTGTGGGACATCTACAAAAGAAGTAACAAATGAGAATGCCAGGAAAAAAAAGAGAGAGAGAAAAGAACAGAAGAAACATCTGCAGCAATAATGAGTGAGAATTTTCTCAAATTAATATCAGACAATAAATCATGATTAAAGATGCTCAGAGAACACCAAGCAGGAAAAATGCTATATACCTATATCTACATATGACATGATAAGGAAGGACAGAAAATGGACTCACAGAAATGTTCATTTATTTTTTTTTAAAAGATTGTATTTATTTATTTGACAGAGAGATCACAAGTAGGCAGAGAGGCAGGCAGAGAGAGAGAAAGAAGCAGGCTCCCTGCTGAGCAGAGAGCCCAACGCGGCCTCGATCCCAGGACCCTGAGATCATGACCTGAGCCGAAGGCAGAGGCTTTAACCCACTGAGCCACCCAGGCGCCCAGAAATGTTCATTTAAAACAACAAGCAGGGGCCTCTGGGTGGCTCAGTCAGTTAAACATCTGTGTTTGGCCCAGGTCATGGGCTCCCTGCTCAGCGGGGAGTCTGCTTATCCTTCTTCCTCTCCCCCCACTTGTGCTCTCTCTCTCAAATAATTTTTTTTTTTAGCTTTTATTTATTTGACAGAGAGAGAACACAAGTAGGCAGAGAGGCAGGCAGAGAGAGAGAAGGAAGCAGGCTCCCTGCTGAGCAGAGAGCCCGACACGGGCCTCGATTCCAGGACCCCAAGATCATGACCTGAGCCGAAGGCAGAGGCTTTAACTCACTGAGTCACCAGGCGCCCAATAAATAAAATTTTTAAAAAATTAAATTAAAAAACAAAACCATGATAGGCAAAAAAGAATGGAAGACAAAGGATCGAAGAACAAAGACAACAAATAAAAATATTATATATATAGTAGATATCAATCCAACTATATCAATAATCACTTTGAGAGTCAACAGTCTAAAAAAAAAAATATAAACCAATTAAAAGAGGTTGAATTTGAGGCGCCTGGGTGGCTCAGTTGGTTGGGCGACTGCCTTTGGCTCAGATCATGATCCTGGAAACCCGGGATTGAGTCCCACATCGGGCTCCCTGCTCGGCGGAAGCCTGCTTCTCCCTCTCTCACTCCCCCTGCTTGTGTTCCTCTGGCTTTGTTTCTCTCTGTCAAATAAATAAAATATTAAAAAAAAAAAAGAGGTTTAATTTAATTTAACTCACAGTGAACTAAAAAACATGGCCCAACTGTGTGCTATTAAGCACCTCACTTTAGATATAAAGACACATACTAAAAGTAAATGAATGAAGAAAAATATACTATGCTAACACAATCAAAAAAAAAAAAAACAGGAAGAGCTAAATTAATTTTGGACAGAGCAGACTTAAAAGCACTGAAAGGTATCATGGATTAAGGGGACATTATATAATGACAAAGGAATCAGCTCTTCAGAAGACGTAACAACTCTTACTGGGTATATGCTGAACAACAAAGCATCAAATCACAAGAGACAAAAACTGACAAACCACAAGGAGAAATGTATGAATCCGCTACCATAGTTAAGACACTTCAATATCCCTCTCTCAGAAATGAACAGATCCAGTAAGCAGAAAAATCAATTAGAGCACTCAACCATAGCTTCTTTCAACAGGATTTAACTGAGTCTATAGACCACCTCCTTCAATGATAGCAGAAGTCATATTGTTCTCAAGCATACCCAGAATATTGACCAAGATGGGACTACACTCTGGGCCTTAAAACATACCTTCTCAAATAACAGAAATGATGCAATGTTCTCAGACCACAGTGAAATTAAACTAGAGATCGGTAACAGAAAGATCACTGGAAAATCCCTAACTACTTTAGAGACTAAATAATACATTCTAAATAACACATGAAATCACAAAAGAAATTTTTAAATATTTTGAACTAAATGAAAGTAAGATAGAACTTTGGGGCATCTGGGTGGCTCAGTCGTAACATATCACATATCATAACATAATTTGATTGTTTCTTTTGACACATAGATGCTGCTACAAAGCAATAGTAATTAAGACAGTGTGGTAGTGGGAAAAAGATACCAACTGAACAGAATAGAAAGCCAAGAAATAAACTCTTTTTTTTTTTAAGATTTTATTTATTTATTTGACAGAGAGAAACACAGCTAGAGAGGGAACACAGGGGAGTGAGAGAGGGAGAAGCAGGCCTCCTGCTGAGCAGGTAGCCTGATGCAAAGGCCCGATGCCAGGACTCCAGGATCATGACCCAAGCCAACGGCAGACGCCCAACAACTGAGCCACCCAGGCACCCCCAAGAAATAAACTCATATATTAGTCAAATGATTTTCAACAAGGGAGCTAAGATTACTTGATGAGGAAAGAACAGTCCTTCCACAGTGTTGGGAAAACTGGATTATTTACGTGCAAAAGAATGATCTTGGACCCTTACCTTGTACCTTATACAAAAATTAACTCAAGGGGCGCCTGGGTGTCTCAGTTGGTTGGGCGACTGCCTTCGGCTCAGGTCATGATCCTGGAGACCCGGGATCGAGTCCCATATCGGGCTCCCTGCTCAGCGGGAGGCCTGCTTCTCCCTCTCTCACTCCCCCCCTGCTTGTGTTCCCTTTCTGGCTGTGTTTCTCTCTGTCAAATAAATAATAATAAATCTTTAAAAAAAAAAAAAATTTAACTCAAAAAAGATTAAAGACCTAAATGTAAGACCTAAAATTATTAAACTCTTAGAAGAAAACATTGGGGGAAAAGGTTCAGGGTATTAGATTTGGCACTGATTTCTCAGATATGACACCAAAAAGCAAAGGCAACAACAACAAAAATAGATAAATGGGCCTACATCAGCGTGTCAAAAGAAATAATCAATAGTGTGAAAAGGCAACCTATGGAATAAGAGAAAATTACATATCACCTCTCAGATAAGGGATACATAAAGAACTACTCATCAACAAATCACAACCCTATTTTTAAAACCGGGCAAAGGACTTGAATAGACACTTCCCCAAGGAAGATAGACACGTGGCCAATAAACACATGAAAAGATGCTGAACCTCACTAATCATTAAGGAAATGCAAATCAAACCCACAATATCACCTCATGCCCATAAGGATGGCCACTATCAAAAAAATCCACAAAAATTAGAGTGTTGACACAAGTTGAAACACTTGCATACTGTTGGTGGAAATGACAGATGGTGCAGCCACTATGGAAAACAGTATGGAGGTTCCCCAGATAGTAATAAATACAACTATATTATATGATCCAGCAATTCCCACATCTGGTACACAGCCAAAAAAACTGAAGGATCTTAAATACATTTCTGTACTCCCATGTTCATTGCAGCATTATTCACAGTAGCCAAGAAGCAGAACAATCCTAATTTCCACTGATAAAGAGAATATGATATATACAGTATATTATGACGCAGCCTTAAAAAAAATCCTGTCACATGTTACAACATGGATGAACCTCAAGAACATTATGCTCAGCAAAAAGTTTCAAAAGGACAACTACTGTATGACTCCACTCATACAAAGTATCCATGGTAATCAAAATTACAGAAATACAAAGAAAGGTGGTTACTGAGGGCTAGGTGGAAGGGTAAAGGGAGAACTAGTGTTTCGTGAATATAGTTTCAAAACTTATTACGAGATGGAAAAGTTCTGGATCTCTGTTGCACAGCAATGTGAATATACTTAACTATACATTTTAAAATGGTTACAATGATAAATTCCATGTCATGAATTTTTTTACAATTAAAAAAAACTCAGGGGTGCATGTCTGTTAAAGGGTCCGACTCGATCTCAGGGTCCTAAGTTTAAGTCCCATGCTGGGTTCCATGCTAGGTGTGGATGCTACTTAACAAAACAAAACGACAACAAAAGCACTCATAAAACTGTTAAAATAAATAAGTAAAGATAACCTAAACAAAGAGAAATCTATCAGAAAAGGAAATGAGTTCTTAGAAGTAGTCAAAATGAACAGCTGTGGAAAATAGTTTCTCTTTTTTTTAATGAAGAAAACAATGCAAGTTTTGCACATTACCATTAGCAATGCTATTTTGAGAGAAAATGGAATATGCCAAGGCAGAGAATGGAGTAGGTGGGGATGAGGGCATGAAGAGCTGAGCTGCTGAGACCAGATTTGGGGGTTCAAACCCAGCTATGCTATCACTTCTAGCTGGGTTACCTTAGACAAGTCACTGAATGTATCTGATGTTTGTGGTTTCTTCACATATAAAACAGGAATAGTAATAGGACCCACCTTCCAGGACTAGAAAGAACCTATACTTAGAAGCATGTCTGGTACATAGGAAGGGTTTATAAAATGCTGGTTATTCTCCTTCTGGGAGCTCACACTAAAGAGACTAGAATTTTCTTTACAGGCCTGGGGCCTTTAAGGTACGGAAACTGGCAGTATGCAAACATCTTCAATAAGCTGCACTCTCAAGATGGAGGGTGCTCCTACCAACAATGGCAACATGTAAGCCTTGATTCTTAGTCACTCACCCACACCCCGGCGTTTCCTCACTGGCTCCACCATCCAAGGTGCTTTCCCTTTCTCCAATAAGGTGATCACATTTGGCCTCCGAAAGGAAAGTCCTACATTCAAGAAAAACATCAGAACTGAGCATGACATGGATGCCACAGATTTCAGCCACACCCTGTGTCAATGGGGATGGGGATTAATGAGCACAAAGGGAGCACGGAGGATGTGAAGGGCAGGTGAAGAAGGAGGAGGGTGAAAGGTTAGTTACAGCAAGCAGAATTGCTCATTTTTAACTCTACAAAGCCAATTATGACCTTGAAAAATCAGACCAGAAACTCCTGAGGCTGGTTATTAAGCTACTGCCTTTCAGGTCCCAGTCCCACCCTTCTCTGATCTGTTATGTGTACAGGGATGGGGCTCTGCTGGTTTTAATTCTGCTTTTTTCCCCCTACATTCAGAACTAGCCTCACCCTCACCCTTCATGAGTGTAAACAGACTCAATGTACCATCTCTGCCTTACCTCTGTCCACCATTTACCTTTTAACCATACCTGTTAAGTAGATTCCTCATATTAATTTTTTTTTAAGATTTTTTATTTATTTGACAGAGAGAAACATAGCCAGAGAGGGAACATAAGCAGGGGGAGTGAGAGAGGGAGAAGCAAGCTTCCCGCTGAGCAGGGAGCCCGATGTGGGATTCAAACCCAGGTCTCCGGGATCATGACCTGAGCCAAAGGCAGTCACTTAACCAACTGAGCCACCCAGGCGCCCCAGATTCCTCATATTAAATTCTGTCACAACAACCAGGTGTCCTCAAAAGGTTACATATATAATTACTATATGACAGCAATTCCACTCCGAGGTATATACCCAGAAGAAATGAAAATGCATGTCCACACAAAAACTCATACGTTTATACTCACAGCAGCACATTCATAACTGCCATGGTGAAAAACTGCCCAAATGCCCATCAACTGATGAATGGATAAACAAAATGTGGACTACTACTGGCCATGAAAAGTAAGGGGGTACTGATACATGCTACAATAAAGACAAACCTCAAGAACATTATGCTAAGTGAAGGAAGCCAGACACAAAGGACCACATACTTATGATTCCATTTCTATGAAAGCCAAGAATAGGCAAATTCATAGACAGAAACCAGATAAATGTCTGCCAACCTGGAGGAATTGGTGGGCAGGGGGAAATGAAAACTGATTGTTAACAGATAGGGGGTTTCTTTTGGGGTAATGAAAATGTTCTAAAACTGACTGGTGATGAATGTACAATGCTGTGTATACATTAAAAACCACTGAGTTATATACTCTGTATGTATAGCACATGAATTATACATCAATAGAGCTGTTAAACAAAACTGAAGTGACTTCTGTTTTCCTAACTAGACTAATTTGTGTCCCACAATGGGTTGGTTGTGGATGATGGGGTGGAAAAGAGCCTTACCAACAGAGACCAGGTTATGATAGTTCTCCAACATGACATCTTCATACAGATCTTTTTGAAGGGGGCTCAGCCATTCCCACTCCTCCTGGGAGAAATAGATGGCCAAATCCCCAAATGTCACTGCCACCTGAAATAGAAATTCACAAGTCCTTTCACAACAGATTTATGTTTCCAAATGGCTGGAGAAAACAAGGAACTTGTCCCAAACATGAGAGATCCATGGTGCTAGGAATCTATTCAGGAAACATCTGACATTCTGCATTAAATAAAATAAATACAACACAATACAATATGACATAGCTATTACTAAAAACCATGTCCCATAAAAAGCAGTATCAATTTGGATTTACAGGGCACTGACAAAGGCAAGGCATTTTTCTAAGCACCCTGCAGGTACTGACTCATGTTAGCAGTGATGGGGGCACTGATGAGAGAATCACAGCGATGTTACAGATCAGGAAATGGGAGGCCCAGAGACAGGAGGGTGCTTTATGGAAGGAAGGTCCACAACTTGTGAATGGAGGAGCCAGAACACAATCTGGCAATCTGGCTTCTGATTCATGCCCCTAATGAGATACTCTCTAAAGGGTACATGACAAACTACACAGGGCCAAAGGTTCTTTGTAGATGTATCCAAGATTACTGACCACTGGACCTTAAATAGGGAGATTATCCTGGATTATCTAAGCAGATGATATAATCACAAGAGCCTGTAACAATAGGAAAATTTTTTCCTGCTGGAAGAGGAGAGTAGAAAAGGAAGTCAGAGAAATCTGAAGTCTTATTTGACCTGCTATTGCTGGCCTGAAGATGGAAGGGAGCCATGTGGAAAGCAGAAGAAACTGAATATGCTAATAAACAATTTTTTAAAAATATTTTATTTATTTGACAGAGATCACAAGTAGGCAGAGAGGCAGGCAGTGAGGGAGGAGGAAGCATGCTCCCTGCTGAGCAGAGAACCGGATGCGGGACTCCATCCCAGGACCCTGAGATCATGACCTGAGCCAAAGGCAGAAGCTTTAACCCTCTGAGCCACCCAGGTGCCCTAAACAATGAGTTTTGAAGAGCCTCAGATGTGACCTGAACCTCAGATATGACCACATGGCCAGCCAACACCTTTTTTCAACCTTGTGAGACTGAAAGCAGAGGACCCAGCCAACCTGCACTGTGCCTGATCTCTGACCCACAACCTGTGTGCCATAAATACGTGGTGTTTTGAGTGGCCAAGTTTGTGGAAATTTGTTACAGCAGCAACAGGGAATAATAATAATTTAGAGGGCAAAAGTGTTTGTTAGAGAAATCCCATTCAAGATAATATTTTAAAAATCACCTCTTCATTTAAAGTGGTGAAGCCTTTTTTTTTTTTTTTTAAGATTTTATTTATTTGACAGAGAGAAACACAGCAAGAGAGGGAACACAAGCAGGGGGAGTGAAAGAGGGAGAAGCAGGCTTCCTGCTGAGCAGGGAGCCCAATGCAGGGCTCGATCCTGGGACTCCGGGATCATGACCTGAGCCGAAGGCAGTCACTTAACCAACTGAGCCACCCAGGTGCCCCAATGAAGCATGTTTTTTAATAGAAGTTTGACTCACTGGCCTGGTTCCAATGAGCCTAATAAGAATAAAAGGTTATGGGGCACCTGGGTGGCTCAGTTGGTTAAGCAACTGCCTTCGGCTCAGGTCATGATCCCGGAGACCTGGGATCAAGCCCCACATCGGCCTCCCTGCTCGGCGGGAAGCCTGCTTCTCCCTCTCTCGCTCCCCCTGCTGGTTTTCCCTCTCTCGCTGTGTTTCTCTCTGTCAAATAAATAAATAAAATCTTAAAAAGAAAAAAAAAAAAAAAAAAAAAAAGAATAAAAGGTTATGTAGAACCTTGAATAAAGAGATTTCCTCCTTGTAAATATGGGCTATACAAGTAAAAACAAAGTGACATTAACAGATTAACTCTAGAGCACAACCTCGAATCTTCCCCTCTCTCTCAGCAGATCCTGCCTGGGCAGAAATGTCTACCTTGAGAAATTATTGTGGCTCCCCTCTTCCATCTAGGAACAGCCCAGACAAACAACCTGGAGACACTGAACAAATAATGGTCATATGCATACTGAGAAAAAAGGAGAGGAGGGTGGTTGAGGGGTTATGTGAGTTGCTGGAGCTCCTCTGTCCTCCAACCTTCTGTGGTAATGTGAGGAAACAGAGACCAGAAGTTGGATGGGATTCTGTCAAGGAAAGCAAATGACCTATGTCTTACAAGATGGACCTTCCACGCAAGAACAATCATTATTTACCTTGGACTTGGACTTCCCTCGTGCAGCAGGCATCCTTTCCTCCCCCTTGGGGGTCTGCATTTGAAGAAGGGCAGCGTGCAGAGAAGGTGGGGCTGTGGGAGAACAGAAGTCATGAGGATGAACAGGACCTTCTGGGTGGTTCCAGAGTCTCTATGGTAAGAATACCCTGGTCACACATGCACACGCAAGCACACATTCACACAATGCACAGACACATATGAAGGGAGGTCAGAGTATCTTATGCTGCATTCCTGCCCCTTCTCAGGGTTGGGAAGGGGCACAGCCAATGCTTCTGTTCCAAAGATCACAGAAGGCTCCAGATCAGGAGGCAAATGAGACAGGAAGACAGCTCTCCCTCCATTTGACAAGCATTTGTTGAGTGTCTACTATGTGCCGGGCACTGTCCCAGGTGCTGGCAAAAGAGCAGAATCAGAGCAGAATTACCAGCTCCCCTGTACCTTATATTCCACCAGGGATGCCAGGTTCATACGGAACACAGTGTCAGCTGAGATGACTGCTATAAAAACAAAACAGAAACCCCCCAAAAACAGAGCAGGGATGGAGTGATGGCGTGGTTGAAGGAGGCCTCTCACAGGAAACAACACTGAGTTGAGGTGTGAATGTAGTGCCAAGTGTCAAGCACTTAGACGTTTGGGAAAAAGCATTCTGAGTAGAAGTACAACAGGTGCAAAGGCCCTGCAGCAGGTGTGTACCTGGTGTGTAAAAGGAAGTACATGATGTGCTGAAGTAGAATGAGTGAGGTGGGGAGTGGTGGTCTGTGAGATGGCTGAGTTCAGGAGGGTCCACATCATGAAGAGGGTTGTGAGCAGTTTGGAAGTGATCCTAAGTGCGGTAAGACATCACTGAGGGAGGAGTCTGAGGAGTGGCATATCTGACTTAACATTTAACAAAATTTGTTGGGGGGCTATGTGGTGAATAAACTGTGTATGTTGGTGAGAGGTAGAGGGGATGCAAGACCTGAAGAGGCAATTCATTAGGCAGGTATGTGTAAATCCAACAGGGAAATTCAGTGGGATGGATTAGGCCCCTCTATGACTGCGCCACTCTGCATCTGTGGTCTTCTACATGCACTAGCTACTGCTGACAACAGAATTCTGGAAATAAGGCCAGTGCCACTGAGTGTTTAATGCTATTTAGTTTAAACTAGTTTATTACTAAAATAATAAATATTAAAATTGGGGGTATTTTGTTTTTTTTTTTTAAAGATTTTATTTATTTGACAGAGAGCAACACAGCCAGAGAAGGAACACAAGCAGGGGGAGTGAGAGAGGGAGAAGCAGGCTTCCCGCCGAGCAGGGAGCCCGATGTGGGACCCGATCCCGGATCTCCGGGATCATGATCTGAGCCGAAGGCAGTCACTTAACCAACTGAGCCACCCAGGCACCCCTAAAATTGTTGAATTAAAATTTAATCTAAAATTAAATACTGATCCTTGATTTAGTTACTGTAAAACTTTGAAGAATGTTTGAGGGTGCCTGGGTGGCTCAGTGGGTTAAACCTCTGCCTTCGGCTCAGGTCATGATCTCAGGGTCCTGGGATCAAGGCCCACATCCGGCTCTCTGCTCAGCAGGGAAGCCTGCTTCCTCCTCTCTGCCTGCCTCTCTGCCTACCTGTGATCTCTCTGTCAAGTAAATAAATAAAATCTTAAAAAAAAAAAAAAGAAGAAGAATGTTTGAAACTGGGTGTGTGAATCTACTTTTCCAATGATAAGTTTTATGAAGTTTAAATACAAATCAAGGGGCACTTGAGTGGCTCAGTCGGTTAACGTATGCCTTTGGCTCAGGCCATGATTCCAGAGTCCTCGGACTGAGTCCCATATCAGGCTCCCTGCTCAGCGGGAAGTCTGCTTCTCCCTCTCCCCATGCTTGTACATTCTCTCACTCACTCAATTAAATAAAATCTTTAAAAATAAATAAATACAGATCAAATAGTAAAAGTTAAGTGTCTGAGTTGAGGTGTACTACATGTGTACAGATTTCAAGGACTTAGTACTAAAAAATGTAAAAGAGCTCATATTTTTGTTTAGATTGTTCACAAGTGGATATTTAGGATATATTAAGTTAAATTAAATGTGCTAAAATTAACTGTAATGATGGTTTTTCACTTTTTTCAACGTGGCTGCTAGAAACTTTAAAATTTATGTCTTGCATTACATGTCATCAGGACTCTGGGATGACTGCTCTGTACTAGAGTCTATACCATTCTATTGCCTCATTTTCTTCATAGCACGACCTGCCTTCCTAGAATATCTTGTTTATGTTGTGTTTATGTGGAGATAATCTCCCCTACCTTGACTTGGGCTCCATGAGAGCAAGCACTCTGTTTTGTTCACTGTTCTCCGGAGCTCAGAATATGCCTGGAACAGAAATACTGCTCAAGAAATACTTGTTGAGTGATCAATACCCAGTCCAGAATGGTTCGTGGCATGCTGAAACTGGGGTGGAGTGTAATCCACTTTATGTCCACATCATCTTACAGAGAAACATTTCTGCTAGCAGTCACTCCAACTCTCTACATTTGTCTTTTGGAGAAGACCACGGTCTAGAAAAGGCAGAAATGGGAGTATACTTTATATAACCCGTTTGAAAATTGAAATCTAGAGAACAGTATAATGAACACCTGATTCCTTTTCCACCAAATGTTAACATTTTCCTTTTTTTCTGAAATCATTTCAAAGTTATAAACATGATCAAAATTCATGCCTAAATGCTTCAGCACATACCTATAAAGAAGGCCATGAACACACTCCAGTGCTAACAACAGTGAGTATGTCATAAAAATCTTTTAGTGATTTTTCTTTTCTTTCTTTTAAATTAATTTGAGAGAGAGAGTGAGAGAGAGGATGTGAGCTCAAGTAGTATAAGGGTCAGAAGAAGAAGCCGACTCCCTGCTGAGTAGGGAGACCAATGTGGGACTCAGTCCCGGGATTCCAGATCATGACCTGAGCCAAAGGCAGATAACAACTGAGCCATTCAGGCACTCCTTTTGGTCATTTTTCTATGAAAAAAAACAGCAGCATACAGTCTGATATATAGAAATATGAATGTTTCTCTCTATAGATGTTCTTTTTTTTTTAAGAGTTTATTTGACAGAGAGAAACACAGCTAAAGAGGGAACACAAACAGGGGGAGTGAGAGAGGAAGAAGCAGGCTTTCTGCGGTGCAGGAAGACCAATGCGGGTCTCCATCCCGGGACTCTGGGATGGCGATCCCAGCAAAAGGCAAATGCCTAACGACCAAGTTACCAAGGTGCCCCACTACAGACTTTTTTTTTTCCCTCCCTTGAGGGTGGAGTTAGGGAGGATAAATGAAATCAAGGACATAATTAAGTTCAGAGTTTGATAATGGATATGTTCTGACTTAAAATGCGAGTCCTAAGATCACCCTGTGCTGTTTAAAGAAACCCAGTCACAAGAACATTTAGTTTATCACACTTCTCTCTTTACAAAGAGAAAAGCAGCAGTAATAAGCAATAGTAATAATACTAAGATTAATACTAAAATGAATAATGAATGCTTCAACATGCAAGGTATCACTTTATGAAGGCTATCATTTAATCTTCACTTCCCATTAACACCATTTCCAGGTTAAGGAAAAGTGTAGCACACGGAAGTAGGGATCACTTTTACTGAAGGTCATAGGGGGGAAGCAGGCCTCCCTGCTGAGCAGAGAGCCTGACGCAGGTCTCGATCCCAGGACCCTGAGATCATGACCTGAGCCGAAGGCAGAGGCTTTAACCCACTGAGCCACCCAGGCGCCGAAGCATCTGATTCTTGATTTCGTTCACGTCATGATCTCAGGGTTGTGAGATGTAGCCCTACGTCAGGCTACACATTCAGCAGGGAATCTGCTCAAAATTCTCTCCCTCTACCACTGCCCCTCCCCAAACTCTTACATACTCACTGTCTCACACTCTCTAAAATAATTTTTAAAAATAAGTAAATGATGGGCGCCTGTGCGGCTCAGTTGGTTAAGCGACTGCCTTCGGCTCAGGTCATGATCCCGGCGACCCGGGATCGAGTCCCACATCGGGCTCCCTGCTCGGTGGGAAGCCTGCTTCTCCCTCTCTCACTCCCCCCGCTTGTGTTCCCTCTCTCGCTATGTTTCTCTCTGTCAAATAAATAAAACCTTTAAAAAATAATAAAAATAAGTAAATGAACACATCACTCTGGAGTCACACCAGAGTGTGGGTGTGATGACTATTTTAATTAGCTGTGTTACCATGGGCATGTTACTTAACCTCTCTACCATTTTCCTCCCCTGTTAAACGAGAACAATACAGAACTACTGGAATTGTCAGGAGGATTGACAGAAGTTGAACTCAGGTCCTACATCTCTCTCCTTCCTCATGCAGTCCTCCTTGCCAGTCCCAGAACATGCTACCACAGCCCTGCCTCAGTTCCTCACTTATTGTGCTCTATGCTCCAATCTCACTTCTCTGCCAGTCCCATCCTAACCCTTCTAATAACACTGCAACCTGCCTCCCACCCTCCTACCTACCACTCTCAGTCTCCCTTGTCCAGCCTTGACTTCTCTTTCCTCCATAGCTCTCATCACTAATGAGCAATGTCTCAGAGAATCAAAAAGGTATATATTGGTCTCTGACCCCTTCCTTGGTAGCACAGAACTGCTAAAACCTATGTAAAATTTTCAGTGATAACAACATCCAGAAACGTCTCTTGTTCTAATGACGTGACTCTGGGTGGGCTCCTGGGGCTCCATCACCAGAAAGACCAAGCCATGAGTAGAAGCTTGAAACTTTCCACCTCACCCTACTATCTTCCAGGAGAGGAGCTGCAAGTGGAATTAATGACTGATTATGCTTACAAGAGGAAGCCTCCATAAAATCCCTATCATATATGGTTTGGAGAGCTTTCACGCTGGTAAACACATCCATGCTCAAAGGGCACACACCCCAAGTCCACAGGGACAGATGCTCCTCACTTGTTACCTGCCCAGACCTCATCTATGTAGCTCACCTATGTAGCTCTTCAGCTGCCTGCTCATCCATATCCTTTACAAAGCATTTAATAAACTGGCAAAGGTGTTTCCCTGAGTTCTATAAGCTGCTCTAGCAAATCAGCTGAACCGGAGGAGAGGGTCACTGGAACTTGTGATTTGTAGACAAGCTGGACAGAAGTTGTAGGTAGCCTGGGATCTACTACCGTGACTGGTCTGTGGAGTGAAGGGGCAGGCTCACGGGACCAAGTCCTAAAACCACGGGATCTGGCACTATCTCCAAGGAGAAAGGGTGGTTAGAACTGAGTTAAATTGTAGGACACCCAGGTGGTGCTGCAAAATTGCCTAATGAGGGAAAAACCCCACACATTTGGTGTCAGAAGGGCCATGCTGTAGTGTGAGAGTAAAGGACACACATGAGGAAAGACTGAGTTCTTCCCCAAAACACGAGTAACTTATTTATTCTGTCTGGTGCTAGAGTCTGTCTCCATCCACCTAAGAGCACACCCCAAGTGCCCTGCCCCGGTGCCTTCACTTCTTTAAGGAGCTACCCCAGCCCTAGCAGGTAGGGAAGAGGGGCCTCTTCAATTTGGGTGCAGTTCACTGGATAGGATACTAATATCGTGGTCAGTGCTCAGGGAAGGGCAGCTGAATTTATCATTACTATTACTATTGTTGTTAGGCTGGGGTGGGGCCAGTGCTGTGCACAGTCAGTCTAGGAAGGGCTGAGTCACTGTGCTGTCCCCTTGCTCTGGGTAATTGCTCAGATGTGTGTGTTGAACATGCTGCTCATCCCCGGGTGACAGCATCACCTCCTTGGTTAGTAAGTACAAGAATGAGGGCTATACGAGGTATTTTATTTTAAAAAACTTTAAAGATTTCGGGCGCCTGGGTGGCTCAGAGGGTTAAGCCTCTACCTTTGGCTCAGGTCATGATCTCGAGGTCCTGGGACCGAGTCCCACGTCGGGCTCTCTGCTCAGCAGGAAGCCTGCTTCCCCTCCCCCCCCCCCCCCCCCGCCTGCCTCTCTGCCTGTTTGTGATTCTCTCTGTCAAATAAATAAATAAAATCTAAAAAAACACAAAAAACACAAAACTTTAAAGATTTCATTTGAGAGAAAGAGAACACAAACAGGGTGAGGTGCAGAAAGAGCGGCAGACTCCCCACTAAGCAGAAAGCCTGATGCAGGGCTTAATCCTAAGACCCTGAGATCATGCCCTGAGTTGGAGGCAGCCACTTAACCAACTAGGCTACCCAGGAGCCCCTGTACTAGATATTTTAAACAAATCACATGATCTCCTTTTATCCTTAGAGCAAACTGACCATCTGGGATTAGGATTTTCCACTCTGAGGATGAAAAAGGGAACCTCAACAGGGACCTGACTGTTGTCACGAAGCTTTCTGTAAGGGCACCTAGGCTTGAGCCTCTACCAACATGCAGCACAATCTGCCCTCTTGGTGTGAGACAGAAGTCTCTCATGTGAAATACCCCCGCTGTCTGCCCTGGCAAGGTTTAGGAGACATCATTACGGCACCATAGTTAAGAGACATTTACCTTTGTTATACCAGAGTGGCCAAAGGACTTGGGGAGATTAGCAGCACAGCATGTTAAGGTTGAGGAGTTGTGGCTCAGTGACCAACCAGTGGTCTGGCCTTCCATTCTGTGACTGTGCTGAGCAAGGCTTCCCTCATGCAGAAAGTAGAGACAAAGGGACCTACCCAAGTCTTAAGATGCCTGAATTCTGTCTGCATCAGACTCCAGGGCAGGGTTATCTGGATGATTTGTAGCACCTGCCAATTTCCATGGTGTAAACACTAACGTGAGGGCCCCACTATAAGCTACCAAATTCATGTCACTGAACACAGAACTGGGGAAAGGTGTATGCAACAGGTTTATGATCTAGTGTGAGCCTGCCCCACACTCCACTGCTACAAAAACTGTGAGAACAAAGCTATATTCTTTGTCTGGGAGTTCTCCTACTTTTAACTAATATCCCCAAACTGCGGGGGTAATGCCTAGTTCTGTGGTCCAGGACAGAACCCAAAGCAGTTTTGTCATAACAGAAAACTTCTGCTGGTTGGTTCTGTTTCATTTTGAAACATCCACATGACTGGTATCCCACATCATAATAAATCTGAACTTGTATTAATATACACATCATATTTTAAACTATTTACCAGTTAAGTACATCCCTTAGCTTTTCCCTTCCAATTCCTCGATTAGAACAGATTATTGCAGGAATTAGCTTCATGTCCATCCTATGGTTTCTCGTAGTTGTTTGTACTCAGCCATGCACCCCAGATTAGAAAAGCACAATTTTCTCTGAGGAACTCAGCACTGCTGGGGAGGAAAGAACAGCAGTTTGATGCAATTCTGGATTCAAAATTTGCCTCTGCT
Organism: Spilogale gracilis; assembly: GCA_004023965.1. Taxonomy (NCBI): domain Eukaryota; kingdom Metazoa; phylum Chordata; class Mammalia; order Carnivora; family Mephitidae; genus Spilogale; species Spilogale gracilis. Next base: position 147,387 of record PITA01001965.1, read on the forward strand.
AAATATTGGGGTAAAGAAAACCTACCTCACCCTTAGCTGTTAGGAAGTTTACATGAGGAGTGCCTGGGTGGCTCAGTCGTTAAGCGTCTGCCTTCAGCTGGCGTCAGGATCCTGGAGTCGCAGGATCCAGCCCTGCATTGGGCTCCCTGCTCGGTGGGAGGCCTGCTTCTCCCTCCCTCACTCCCCCTGCTTGTGTTCCCTTTCTGGCTGTGTTTCTCCCTGTCAAATGAATAAATAAAATCTTAAAAAAAAAAAAAAAAAAGGAAGTTTACATGAGCTACCTTTATAGGAACTATCTTCAGCAAAAGGCACACAGTCATTTCTCACCTTCCTTATCCCTTTTATCTCCCTATGCACCAAGCATCCAAAAGACCAGACTTCTGCTGAGACCCACGCAGAAGGCTGTGGGTAGAATTCTCATTCTAGAATTCTCAGGCAGGAGACACTAGCACAACATCAGTGGAGGGTAATTTGGCAAATCTTTAAAAACTGAAGGTATGCATCCCTTCTAACACAGTGAACCTCATTTCTGGTATTTGTCTTTGAAGTCCTTGCATGTGAATAAAATGACAGACGGGGTATTCATTGTGGCAAGGATTGTAGGAAGAGACAGTATGATTCTACAGTTAAGAGCAAGAGCCTGGAAGCTGTCTGGGTTCAACTTCTAACTCTGCTACCTTCTCTGGGGGAACTCTGATTCTGATGTCCTTTCTAGGCCTCGGCTTCCTCAGTTAGCAAATGGGGCAGGTAACAATGACTCCACAGGGCTGCCTGAAAGATTAAATTAAAGAAAACACGTAACACACTTAGAGCAGTGCCAGTGGTTACCAAATGTAAATTTTGTTTTTGTTTTTTTTTAAAAATATTTTATTTATTTATTTATTTAACAGAGAGAAACACAGCTAGAGAGGGAACACAAGCAGAGGGACTGAGGGAGGGAGAAGCAGGCTTCCTGCAGAGCAGGAAGCCCGAGGTGGGGCTCGATCCTGGATCTCCAGGATCATGACCCGAGCTGAAGGCAGTCACTTAACCAACTGAGCCACCCAGGCACCCCCCAAATGTAAGTTATTAAGAGACTGGAAGTCACCAAAATGCCCCTCAATAGAAAAATGGCTAAGTGCTTCTCCCTCTCCCTCTGTCCTTCCCTCCCCCACCCATGCAACCTGGGTGCACATGCCTTCTCTCCCAAGTAAGTAAAATCTTTAAAAAAGTGAATAAATGAAAGCTTTCCAAATTGATGTTAATAGGAAGCCATAGTTCATTTTATTTTTTAAAGATTTTATTTATTTATGTGAGAGAGAGTGAAAGAGAGCACAAGAGGGAGGAGGAGCAGGAGAGGAAAAGCAAGCCCTCCACTGAGCAAGGAGCCCCACATGGGGTGCTACTGAAACCCAGACCTTAGGGCTGAAGAAGCAAAGTCTGTGATAAGCTCAAAGCCAAACTCTTGGATTCCCTGATCAAAGGATACCACCAAGTCACTGTCGGTGGCCATTATTGACTCTGGGAGTTGAATGAGATGGGAAGCCTGGGTGTTGATCCTGTGCTTAACCCATAATCACTTCACCCAGCTTTACTTTCAAAACACTTATGGCTACTCAATATAAACCGAATTGTCTTCCTATCAAATGCAAATTCCAGATTAGTAATCTATCTTGTCAGTTAACCAGCACAGTGCCTGACCTATAGCAGGCCACTACACTAGAGAATAAGTGAAGCTTTTTAAGAGCCTACACAGGCTGCAGACCACAGACACTTTCTCATCTAGAGAACATCATCCCTTTATCACCTCTTTCCTCCAGACCCCTCACTCTCCTCCCTATCCTCACACCTTAGTAAAGTACATGGTGTGCCCTCATTATGGCTCTATACAACAGTTTGATTCTCAACTGGGGTGACTTTGCCCTTCAGGGAACACCTGGCAATGCGCAGAAACATTTTTGCTTTCATAGCTGGGGCAAGAGGGGGATGTGCAGCTGCGATCTGGTGTGTAGAGACCAGGGATAATGCTAAACATCCTACAATAGGTAGGGCAGTCCCTCTCCCCACTACCACCACCATACACACACTCCTAAACAAAAAATTATCTGGCCCAAAGTATCCACAATGCAAACAATGAGAAACCCTGCTCTAGACACAGAATGTCTCTGGATCCCTGTGTTATTGGGAACACTCCCCCTTGGTACCTGCTATTTCCCAACCCAAGATAGTCACCTCACAGGCTCCCTAGGGATATCTAGATCCTGGAAGATCCTGTCCTCCTGGTCTCCCTCCCACACCCCACTACTGCCCTCCCAGAAACCTGACCAAAAAATTCTGAACCTAAGGTCCAGCCTAGACTTTAGGGCTATTTGTAGACCTGAAACCTTTACTCTGGGTTCAACTTTTGCTTTTCCCTTCCCTTGGTATTTGCTCTCTAGGTGGGTGTAAGATCCTTGGGAATCGATATTTAGTAATTAAGCACACAACATGTTGCTTAGTAACGTCAGGTACCGTTCTACTTAATACTCACCACAAGCCTAGGATCAATATTATTACCATCCCTGTTTGGGAAGAGAAACAAGGGACAGTGGCTTTCAGAAACGTCTTTCTCAAAGTCGCACGACCAGTGACCGATGGAACCTGGAGTCTCAGTCTATGCTCTGCGACGCTGGTTAGAAAGGAGAGGAGCCGCCCTCGGCAGCCACGAGTCCCAGAGGCCACGGAGGGCGGCGGTGGGCCTTGCCTCAAATAGGCACTAAGGCAGCCCGTGCTACTGGGAGCACGGCGGCTCCACTGTCCGACCTTCCCCTCAAGTTCTGAGGCAGAAACAGCCCGCCGCCCTCTCACGGGGGACTCTCCTTCTCACCGGGGGGCCCTTCCGCGGTCTGCCCTCCCTCCCTCCCTCGGCCGGGGGGGGGGGTTCCGCTCCCCCTCTCCCCAACGCCCCGCGCCACACGGGGAACTACACGGTCCTGGGACACGCGCCCGTCCCCACACCTGCCGCGCATCTCATACACCCAGCCACCACCTCATCCCACAGCACGCGACTACACCGCGCAGCCCCAGGACTCCATCCGCACGCGTAGCTCGAGCCCCGCCTTACGACGCCCACCGTCCCGAACCCATGACCCCACGCACATCACGACCCCTCGGCCCCCCAAGACCGCGCGCCGCCCCACGACCCCGCACAACCCTACCATCTCAGTTACTCACACTCACCTGAACCCTCAAGGATAGCGTCCTGGCAGAGCCCACTCCAAAAGCTGCGCAGCATCCCGCGCCCCTCGCGCCTGCGCACTCTCCTCCGTAACCCCATAGGCACCCGCCGGCCCTGCCTCCTCAGCCGAGCTACGCGTAGACCGGCCGCCGCTCCGCCCCCTGGGCGTCCCTAAGAGCGACCGGCACCGCCCCCAAACAAAACCACGCGCCGCGCACGCGCTTACTCACCTCTCCTGGGACCTCCCCATCACCCGTCCGCCCTGGCAAACCACGTACGTAAGCACACTCACGCAATCAGAGCGGTCCTTGGGGTGCCGCCGCACGCACAGATCCTACGGTGCCTCATTGGGGCACTCCTAAGTCAGGTAGATGCACTCAAGCTCGATCTTTCCGCAATCTATTGAACTAAACCCAGCCTCCGCAGTTGGCTGTCCTCATCGCGTGCACACCGGCAGATTCCCGCCCGGGGGCTTCTCGACCCAGCGCCCAACCCTCCGCACTCCAGGGCTCAGCGGTACTGGGAGCCGGGCTCACCCGCCGACGCTGCCCCGCGCACTGCCGCGTGCGCACTGCGAGCCCAGGCGGCAACTCCTAGGATCCTTCGGCGCCGCGCGGTGAGGTCCCGGAGGGCCGGGCTCAAAACGTGCGATTGAGGGATCACGGCTTGCGCTGGCAGAGATCTGTCAGGCTGTAGTGGAAGTGATCCGAGAGAGGGACGGAGGAGGGATGCTCCTCCAAGCAGTCGGTGGAATCTCACTGGCGCCTACGTAGAACGAAGAACCCCAGTGTCCTTTGCGTGGCCCCTTCCCGGCCCATAGCCTACATTTCCCAGGAGGGCCTGCGGCACGTGGTGACGCTACGGCACGGGCGGTGCGGCGGCGCCTGAGGCCCCGCCCCCTCCGTGGTAGCGATTCTGAGGTGTGAGGTGTGCGTTGTGGACCCGCCCCCGCCGCCTGGCGTCTGCGTACTTGAGGCCCCGGTGGTCATTGTGTGTGATTGTGTGATTGTGTGATTGTGTGATTGTGTGATTGTGTGAGTGAGTGAGTGAGTGAGTGAGTGAGTGAGTGAGTGAGTGAGTGAGTTGGGGCCTGCGTTTGTGATCCCGTTGTTTTGCGTGAGGGAAAACCCCGCTTTTGAGTGTGTGTGGCCCGAAGGTGTGTAGATAATGCCTGCTTTCGCACAACGGCAGAGCTGAGTGTGACACGAACTCATATGGCCCACAGAGCCCAAAGGACCCTCTGACTCTGGACCCCAGCTTTTGTGGTTGTGGGGTGTGTGTATGTGGGGGGGAACCACAGAAAGCAGACGTGTGTGCACAGAAACAGCCGTTTGTGCAGGCATAAGCTTGTGTTAAGTACGCGCGCGGCCCAGTTTTCGCGGTTGTGCATATGTGAAACCACTGTGTATGACCTGGGTGTGTAGACTCCGATTTTGCGTTTTTATTCCCGTTGCAGTGTGTGGATTGTCTTCCCCCGCCCCCCGTCAGACAGTTCTCCCGACGCCGGCGGGTGTCCTCTAGTTAGCCCAACTCGGACACCAGCTCGCAGGGGCGCCCCAGGTTCCCGCGGTCAGGATCCCCGCGGGGCGGGGACCGCGCCCACCCCCGTACCAGACGCCAAGTCCCAGTCAGCGTGTCCCACTGTCCAATGACCCGCCTCCTTGCGTTTGACTGACATGCTAATAGCGGTGCACAGAACCGGGAGAAATGTTTTACTTACTAGATCACCGGCGGTTCAGAACTCAGGAACGGCCAGATGGAGTACGTGGGAAGGGGCCCCTGGCTTCCACTCTTCCTGGACCTCGACGTGTTCGGCAGCCTGGAAGCTCTCTCCACCTCCTCCTGTTTTGGATGAAGGCCTCATTACATAGGCATGATTGATTAAACCGCTGGCCACAGATAACTGAAACCAATTTCCAGCCCCTCTCCCCTCCACAGAGGTGGGGGGTGGGACTGAAACTTCTAACCCTATAATCACTAGGTTCGTTCCCCTGACAACCAGCCCCCACCGGAGGAGTCGCCCGTCTCTCCCCCAACCCCCATCCCGCTCCCACAAAGCAGTCTTTTAACATAACAAAAGACCCCCTTCACTCCCTCCTCCCTTAGGAAATTCCCAGGGTTTGGGAAGCTCAATGCCAGAAAGGCAAATAGCAAATACCTATTTCTTTTTACAAAGCGCGAGATTGCTGTGTGTGTGTGTGTGTGTGTGTGTGTGTGTGTGTGTGTGTGTGTGTGTGTTGGAAACCCAGGGTTTGTGGTTGTGCGGGTCTGGCGCTATGAATGAATGACTTCCTGGGGTTAGATATTAAGAGGAAACTTATAAGGGACTAATTTTTGGATTCCCAATTGGGTGACAAAGTGGTGGTAATATCAAATAGCAGTTAATAGGTATTATTAGTAAGACTTTTGTAAGCTCCAATTTTGGAATCCAAACTGCCATCCGGTTTACTCGGAAAAACAAAGGCGAGCCAGGTTGGGGGAGGCGCTCAATCAGATAACCCTCAATCTCCCGACCCCATAAGGATGCAAATTGAGGATTAAAGGTCAGCTACTAGTACTCTGTACTCGCCCCAACCTCCGAGCTCCAGGAACAGGGAAGGTGCAAAGTAACTCTGGTTTGAGAGTTTGCCCCATAAAAGCTAGTCTGGAAAATTAGGCATTGTCAATTTCTCTCCTGAGAAATGACCCTGGTTGGCCAGAAAAATAATGATGCTTGGCGCTAAATAAAGCTTTGCTTAACCTTCGCTTTGTGTCGGCCTCGTTCCTTTAAACACAGACCCTATTATTTGGGGGCTCTCTGAGATTAAACGAGTGCTGAGCCAGCATCAGAATTTGGGGGGAGGGGGAAGCCTCTGGAGGTAAGGTAACATCTGGTAAGATCTCGAGATTCTGTTCTGTTTGTGGAGCTCCAGGAGAATAGCCCACCGGGGAGAAACTGGACGCAGTATAGTTCCCAGGGCCAGAGTGGATGCAGGGATGCCTCATCCCTCCATCTACAGTCGCCAGAGAGTTTGAGTCCCTCTGGGCGGTCAGGGGACCGACAAAATCCCCATCTGTGGTTGCCAGAGGGTTCGGGCCCCCCTGGGCTAGGCGGTCGCCAGGGGTTTGAGTCCCCTAACCTAGGAAGTTATATTTATTTAACAGAAGGGAAGCCTGATCACCTCCCATTAGTTAGAGGCACCCAAGGGGGGTGTCCAACTGGTCATGTTGGGACCTCCTGGTGCCCGCTAGTTTGCAGCCATTAGTGGAAGTCGGCTGGGGTGGCCTCTTGGACTTCTCCGGAATACTTCCGCTTAAGTGACCTAGCTGAATCTTCCCGCCCTCGGCCCTTAGCCTGCAGGCAGACTGGCGAACTTAGCCCCACCCAGCAGTCTGGCCTGAAATCTGCCTAAGGCCTTAGTGATAGCCACTGGTGAGCTCCTATCGGCCCCTCCTACTTCTTTTACTCCTTCCTTTCCTCTCTATATAACTGTGTCTCTGATAGAATAAAGCTGAGCGTGTGGGCGCCCCCGAGCGTGTGGGCGTCCCCGAGCCTGTGGGTGCCCTTGTGCATGTGAAGATGTGGTACATATATACAATGGAATACTACGCCTCCATTAGAAAGGACGAATGTCCAACTTTTGTAGCAACATGGACTGGACTGGAAGAGATTATGCTGAGTGAAATAAGCCAAGAAGAGAAAAGGTCAAGTATCACATGGTTTCACTTACTTGCGGTGCATGAGGGGTAACCTGGAGGACAGTGGGAGAAGGAAAGTAAATGGGAACTAGGGTAATCCAGGGAGGGAGACGAAACAACAGAGACTTTGGACACAGAAACAAACTGAGCGACTTGGAGGGAGGGGGGTGGGGGGATGGGAGAGCCTGGTGGTGGGTACTGGGGACACCTAGAGCGTGGAGCACTGGGTGTGGGGAATGGGGAATGAATCTTGGAACACTGGAAAAAAAAATTTAGTAACAATAAAAAAAAATGGTATAAAAAAAAAAAAGAATAAAGCTGAGATTGCTGCGCCTTCACGGCTGACTCAACTCCTGGCTCGGTGTGGTTTCTTTCTCGGTTTCAGGGGGGTGGCCGGGCCGTCGACACTTACCATCTCGCTCAGCCCCCGGAGGATGGAGGATAACAGGCTGGTCCAGTTATCCTTCCTCCGCACCAGTGTTGCGGAGAGAGCAACACGGTCAGAATGTGAAGAGTGCCTGAATATGTGTGTGTGTGTCTGTCTGTCTGTCTGGCTCCACCGCTTCGGCTTCCGAGTCTGAATGGGCTGCACCCTGAGTCTCACGGAGAAACTACTGTTAAATGATAGGTTGTGCTTTTGACTTCTTATTACAAAGAGACTAAGGATATTTGAACCTGTTGGTAAGCATGGTTTGAGCTTAACTGATTAATAAGTTCGCCATCTAAAAAATTCTGGTGTAATAGTTTACAATCGGTTACTCCTTAGTCTTCACTTAAAATTAAGGTTTTTAAAAAGTACAAAATTCTGCTGACTGTAACTAAGACTGATGGAAATAAGGGAAACAACTCTGTACATGGAAAAATAGGAGATATGTAAAAAAAGATAAAAAACGGGAATGCATTGTTGCCGAAGGTAATTTTGTCCTAATGAGATGGTTGTTTGGAAGAAATGGCGTGGGACAAAAACCGAATGCAAAGTTTTATGGAGGGAAAACTTTGGAACAGAATTTTGGATGTGGTTGGCACGGACCAAGATTGAAATGAATGGGTTTTATAGGGTTTCTCTTTGACAGCCGGGAGAAACAGTTTCTGTGATTTGCATTTAATCCTATTTAGGCTTGTGTTTCAAAACTGACTTCCGGTGTTTACACAATGGGTCTGACTTTTGATGTTCAGGTGTACTTTTTGAACTGGCTATTTTAAGGTAAAGATGATAAATTTGGGGAAAAGCTTCATTCATTTGTTGTGAAAAATCTGCTTGATGATGGTTCTGAGCAAATACAGCTCTTCTGTTTGAGGTACGTTAAAGACTGAGACCCCATCCCCCTCTGCGCCCCGGTGCAGAAGGTTGCCAGCGGCACTCCAGGCCCACCTGAGCAGCGCAACCTGCCATGGCCTCCAAGCCCGGCCCCCAGGGATGCGGAGCAGCGGGTGCTGGAGGCTGCGGCCCGGCTAGGCCCACGCTTGGCTCAAACTCGGCTCCCAAGGCTGGGTATGCCCACTGGGCTCAAACAATGCTGCCAAGAGGGGGCTGCAAGTGACGCTGGCGTTGCCCAGGCTGCCGGAGCCAGGCGCCAAAAAAACGACATGGCCATTGTGAAGGAGGGTTGGCTGCACAAGAGAGGGGAGTGCATCAAAACCTGGCAGTCCCGCTTCCTGCTCAAGAATGACGGCACCTTCATCGGCTACAGGGAGCGGCCCCAGGATGTCCAGCAGCGAGAGACCCTTCTCAACAACTTCTCTGTCACTCAGTGTCAGCTGATGAAGGCAGAGTGGCCAAGATCCAACACCTTCATTATCCACTGCCTGCAGTGGTCCATAGTCATTGAGAAGACCTTACACGTAGACCCTCCAGATGAGATGGAGGAGTGGATGCGAGCCATTCAGATGGTTGCCAACAGCCTCAAGCAGCAGAGCCCAAGTGAGGACCCCATGGACTGTAAGTGTGGCTCCCCCAGCAACCCTTCTGTGGCTGACAACATGGAGAGTGAGGATAGCGAACGGAGGCCCCACTTCTTGCAGTTCTCCTACTCAGCCAGCGGCACAGCCTGAGAAAGGCCAGCTGGCTAAGCCCTGCTCCTGACGGCGGCTTCAGAAAATGGGTAAAAAGCCTCGCAGGGCAACTTGTATGGGCTGGCAGCCCACCTTGAGGAAAGGGGGTCTTGCAGGGATGTTTTAGACATGATCTTGGCCTTTAGAATGGAGGCCAGCTCGGGGACCCCTTCTGGGACAGGGCAACCTAGAGAACAAGGAGGGGGCCCTCTCCAACCAACGTGGGGACGGAGATCCCAGGACCAGCCAAAGGCACCCCCAGGCCAACGCCCTACGGGGCGTCCAGGACCCTTGGCTAGGTCAGGCCCAGCATGAAGGACGTCCCTTTGGGTAAGGCCAGTAAGACTACCCAGAGCAGGCCGCGGTGGAGGGGAGGACCGCAGGGAGGACCGCAAGGAGCAGCCTCTGCCTGTCTGGCCTGCAAGAATAGGAGTTCCAGCTCAACGTGAACCTCTCCCTGAACCTCGGGTTAGAATTAAGGTGGAGGGGAAATTAATTTACTTTTTGTGGACAGTATGTTGATAACTTGCTAAATAGCAGCTGACGACAGTTTGCTGTGATTCACCCCGAAGCCTTGTAAGCCTGGAGTTTTCTGTGTGGAACACTGCTTACAGACATTTCTCGTGCTGGTTATCAGTTGAGGCTCTCGGCTCTGTGGGTTTATAGCTTCCGTTGATAGGGGAACGCTGTGGTCAGAGTTCTGCAGATGCTTCCCACCTGCTCCCCTGTTGGGAGTCTGGTTACACCTGTGTTCCTGCAGGACATTGGCTCGTGGCGCTGTCTGTCTGTGGGTGCTTAAGTGTGGATGGTTTCTGGTGCTGTCCCTGTGGAGACTAGGACCCCGCTGACCATGGACTAAAGCTAAGACTCAAAAGACAATGACTTTGCTACTTTTAATTGTTGCCTAATGAAACGGGAGCTTCTGAGTCAAGTAGTACTGCAGAATGGAAAAGGGCTTGACATGCTGTTTTTGGTAAAAAGGGGGGCTCTGCGTAGCCCTGGAAGAGGAATGCTGTTTTTGGGTATCAGCAGTTTCGGGCCCCCTGGTTTTACTGTTACTGATATTGCCCTGGTGTCATTTGTACAAAATGGTCAAAGATTTGACCTATTCCCAAAGAAAAGGAGGGAATGTAAGGTCCAGTTTTGGAATCCAAGCTGCCATCCTGTTTACTTGGAAAAACAGCTCCAGGTGTTATGGACAAAGGGCCCCTGGAAAACAAAGGCGGGCCAGGTTGGGGGAGGCACCCAATCAGATAACCCTCATTCCCCCGGACCCTATAAAGATGCAAATTGAGGGTTAACCGTCAGCTTCTGATACTCAGTACTCACCCCAACCTCCAAGCTTCAGGGACAAGGAAGGTGCAAAGTCACTCTGGTTTGCGAGTTTACCCCATAAAAACTAGTCTGGAAAATTAGGCATTGTCAATTTCTCTCCTGAGAAATGACCCTGGCTGGCCAGAAAAATTCTGATGCTTGGCGCGAAATAAAGCTTTGCTTAACCTTCGCTTTTGTATCAGCCTCATTCCTTTGACCACAGACCCTATTACCACTACCGCTAGCAGCTCATACACTGCAGCTCCTGGCCACAAGGATCATTTCCACCTAACGGTTTGTTTTGTGTTTTTAAGATTCTATTTATTTGAGAGAGAGTACATGAATGGGGGTTGAGGATGGAGAGAGGGAGAAGCTGGATCCCCACTAGCAGGGAACCCAACACAGGACTCATCCTAGGACCCGCAGAACCCTGAGATCGCAACCTAGGTCGAAGGCAGATACACAACCAACTGAGTCACCCAGGCGTCCCTACACTTAAGATTTTATTTAATCCTTTTGACCCTTCTCAGTTGTTTCTACTGAAACGTCTGGTTTCCAGGTGCATAAAGGGAAACATGCAGAGGTTAGGAAAGTACTCACCCCAAATCACAGGGCTAATAAAGGTCAGAACTGAATTTCAAATCCAGGTCTTGTGGACTCCAAAAACCCCTGTCCCTCAAACCCATTTCAGGGTTTTTTCCTTGGAGCAAGCCACTTCTTGAACTGGAAGATTCTTCCGTGTACCTGGCAGCGCTGGAACAAAGGGGACGGCCACAAAACCAACATAAATCTGATATTTGGCAGTTCTTTCGTATCTTCGGTAGACTGCCTCCGGTAGAACCACCTCCCAAGAGTAAGCATCATTCTTTCTGCTGTTCAGGGAGACTTTGGTGGGAAAGTTTGGGTAGCCCTGCACTGAGGAAAGCTTCATGAATTCAGAAACTGCATGGCTGTAGAGAAACTAGAGAGCCAGGGGTGAGATGTCCTGAATCCTGATAAAGCCCTGTTCTGCCCATTTCTCTGAGTAAGGCAGCTGTCCTCCAGGAATCCTGTGAACTTGTCTAAGGCAATAAGGTTACACCAGAACCAGGCCCACTATCCATTCCTTGTCTTTTCTGTCAGTTTCCCTCTGGCTTCTGAAATTCTGCTGGCACCTTGAAGCTAACACCTACTGTTGAGGAAGGTGCCTTCCCTAAGGAAGGCACTTAATAAAGGAAATTCTGAGATTCCAGGTTCAAGCCATAAATTTCTGACACAAAGTCATAATGATATTCTAGAGCTTGATCTTTTTTTTTTTTTAAAGATTTTATTTATTTGGCAGACAGAAATACAGCTAGAGAGGGAACACAAGCAGGGGGAGTGAGAGAGGGAGAAGCAGGCTTCTGGCTGAGCAGGGAGCCTGATGTGGGGCTCAATCCCGGGTCTCTGGAATCATGACCTGAGCCGAAGGCAGTCGCCCAACCAACTGAGCCACCCAGGTGCCTCTAGAGCTTGATCTTAAGCCACTTTTGTGTATTTCATTTATTCTTTTCTTTATTCAATATATTCTTTAGTTTCCGTTATGTGGCAAGTATTTTGCTAAGTTGGTATAAAATAGCAGAATCATAACAAAGTAGAGGTGGTCTCCACAATCATGGAGATCGTTGTAGGAAAGATGTTAAAGGTTTGAAGCTTGTGGCTAAGAAAGAATTCTTGAGATATCGTTGGTGCAAAAAGGTGGTTTTTATTAAAGCACGGGGACAAGACCTATGGGCAGAAAGAGCTGCGCTGGGTTGGGGGGTAGGGTGCTTGAGTAGCTCAGTTGGTTAAGCAGCTGCCTTTGGCTCAGGTCATGATCCCAGGGTCCTGGGATTGAGTCCTGCACTGGGCTCCCTCTGTCCCTCCCCGCCCCCCATGCTCTCTCTCTTAAAAATAAATAAAATCTTTTTTTTTTTTTAATATTTTATTTATTTGACAGAGAGAAACACAGCCAGAGAGGGAACACAAGCAGGGGGAGTGAGAGAGGGAGAAGCAGGTTTCCCGCCAAGCAGGGAGCCCGATGTGGGACTCGATCCTGGGTCTCCGGGACCATGACCTGAGCCGAAGGCAGTCGCCCAACCAACTGAGCCACCCAGGCGCCACTATATAAAATCTTTTTTTTTTTTTAAAAAAAAAGGAAAGCGCTGCAGTGGGGTCAGGAGTGGCTCTATATATTTTCAAGTTGGGAGGGGGTTAGGGTTAGTGTAAGTCTCTAAGTAATTTTGGAAGCAAGGTTTCCAGGACTTTCAGGGGGCTGGCTATTGTTAGGAAAAGGTCATTTATTACTGTCTAATAAAACCTGAGTCATGAGACCCTTCAGATGTATATTGGTGGGTCATAGGCTTGGGAGATGATTGCCAACATGCTCCTGGTGGCGGGGAGGCGCTAGAGATAAAGAAAGTTTCCAAAGGAATTTTTACATGTTACAGTAGACTTACGAGATGCGGGGGGGGGGGGGGGGGGGGGGGGGGGGGGGGGGGGCTGCGTAGGGCTAGGATTATCTTTTATGCGTAGCAAAGTGTCAACATCCAGGCAGCTGAGTTCCTGGAGGAATGTCACTCTGCCTGTTTCAAGTACCTGTCGTTGGACTCTAAGTAATAAGGAAATTTAATAATTTTCCTTCTGCCTTTGTTTCTCACATCAGAATTATAGAAGGTGTTCTGGAGGATTCAGGAAAGGAAAGAAAGGAGGTCTCTCTCTCTGATAGAAGAGAGTCCTACAGAGGGACATGCTGGCCACATGGAGCCCTCTGCTTCTCGTCTGAGAGGCCTTCCTGCCCTCTAGCCCAAGAGGAGAAGGCCCATCACATGCCAGCTATTCCCGGGCACTGACTCACGGAGCCTTTGAGCCAAGGGTCACAACTGCCTCTTTTGAAACATTTTGTTGTGTGATAAAAACAAACTCACTTGTTTTAGAAGTATTAGGTGTTGCACCATGTGGAGCCATGGATGTCTGCAGTCCAACACTTGGTTTATTTACACCTGTCCCAGGCAGATCAGCAGGAGAAATGAGTGCTTGCCCAAAATGTTCTCAAGCAAACTCATGGGATACCTCTCGGCCACTGTACAAATGCATTTCATAGCATTCACTCTTTTTGTTTCCACTTTCAATCCTCCCATATCCCCCTATCTCTCCTATTCATGTATGTCAAAACAGTTATTCTCTTATTCTTTATGATGGCTGTGGTTTTCTTCTTAATCTCTCCTCAGTGCATAGTGTCCCCCTGCAGATGACAAAGGGAAGAATCTGCTTTAAATCAAAGTATGTCAGCAACTATATTGCATATATAAAGAGTGGGTGTTCCGATCAAAAGGCAGAGACCCACAACCTGGGTACACAAAAAAATCATATGTTGTCTGAAGAAAATAACTCCTATTTAAGGCTACATAAGGACACAGACAAGTTAATCATTAAAAAAATGGGAAAAACTTATACTATGTTACTAAATCTGCCAGGATTGGGCTGCCATAACTAAACTTGCTGGCTTATAAACAGCAGAAATGAAGAGATAAACAGCAGAAATTGATTTCTCACGGTCTGGAGGCTGAACAGGAGGCTGTTGGTGTTCTCAAGCAGCAGACACAGGCACAATCTTCTATCTACAACTCTGCCAGCCTATTATATTTTGGATCATCGTGCAACTAGGCCAACAGGCAGAACTTCATGTCCTCGGGTGACCAAGGATCCGGCTCCTTTGTTTCCCACAGACTTTTATTTTATTTCTCCAGTCATTACTGGAAATTTAGGCTGTCAATTGTGATGTAATACGCACATGTGTGTATGAGTATTATATATAAAACTGTAAACAGCTATATAAACAAAAACTTAAAATGATGAACATATTTATATTATAATGAAAACGTGTTACATATAAAATGTATATGCAAAACGTATATTTATGTAAAATATATTTTAAAAACTAAACATAAACTACATAAACATTAAAACTATAAATATATAGGGTCTCCTGGCTGGCTCAGCCTGTGGAGCGTGCGACTCTTGGTTTTGGCTGGGGTCATGATCTCCAGGTCGTAGGGTCCACCAGCGTGTCAGGCTCCGTGCTCAGGGTAGAGTCTGCTTGTCCTACTTCCTCTGCTCCTCTCCCTGATCTCCCTCCCTCTCTCTCTCAAATTTTAAAAATTAAAAGAAAAAGAATAAAAAATAATTTAAAAACAAACTATAAACATATAAACATAAAAACTTAAAATTGTAAACCATTTGTATGTAAAATGTAGAAAACGTGTTTTACATCTGAAATTTATATATCACTTATAAAATTTATAAATATGAATACATAAAACATTTTATAAAAAACAAAACTGCAAAACTAGAAAACTATTTTTTCTATAAAACTAAACAAAAACTTGAAACTATAAACAGAAAATGAGTATATGTGCTCATATGTAATTTTTATGTTCATTTTTTTGTTTTGAAAGTGTGCAATTTTAATTTATAGTTTCTATTTTATCCTAGGTTGTTTAATGGAAATATTTTATGATTCCTAGAGTAAACATCTTTTATTTATGTTTTCATTTTCTCCTTTCAACCCCTTAATTTCTTGCATTGTGAGCATAAATGCCACTTGTAATTTCAATATTTGAGGGTATGGATGCATTCTTTGTAACCTAACCAAAACTATGGTTGGTCATTCATTCATTCATTCATTCATTCATTCATTTATTTAAGAGAGAGCATGAGAGGGGGGACGATCAGAGGGAGAAGCAAAGTCCCCGCTGAGCAGGAAGCCAGATGAGGGACTCCATCTTGGACTCCAGGATCATGACCTGAGCCAAAGGCAGTTGCTTAACCAACTGAGCCACCCAGGTGCCCTATATAGTCATTTTGAAAGGATTCTGTGTGTTTGAATCCTTGAAAGAGGTTTCTTTCTTTCTTTTTTTAAAGATTTTATACATTCATTTGAGAGACAGAGACAGAGCATGAGCAAGGGGAGAGGCACAGGGAGAGGGAGAAGCAGACTCCGCATCAAGCCAGGAGCCCAGATATGGGGCTTGATCCCAGGACTGGGATCATGACCTGAGCTGAAGGCAGATGCTCAACCATCTGAGCCACCCAGGCACTCCAGAGATTTATTTTTTATTATCTGTGGTCTGCTCATCACACTTCCTGGCCTGAGTAGGAAAATTCTGAAGAAATGAAAGCAGAGAGAGGCTACCCCAAAGGTGTCTCTGGGAGGCTAGCAGTCCTTAGTTGGGATCCAAGGGAATCAGGAGAAATCGTGGCTGCCTGAACACTCTTCAATATAAACTTGCTCAGAGAAACAGAACTAAGAAGAAACAGAGCAGATTGCTAACAGTGGCCATCTATATAGAATACCAATTATTTTCAATACTTATCTTGACAGCTTACACTACCCTCCCCTCTTTTTCTAAAATAAGCAGTTATCACTTTTCCCAATGGTAAAGCTAGACCATATTATTAAGGCTAAATAATGGGAAGTCACACTTATCCATTTACCACAGTTCTCATCATAAGTAAATTACCTTTGCGATAATTCTAAGTATAATGACTAAGCAGAAGGGGACGGGACAGGAACCATTGAAGACCTTTGGGTCCCCTAATCGCTGACGGTTCAGTTCCTCCAGCTGGACCCCTTCCTGCAGAAATCAAAGAGCGATGCCCCAGGCACAGACCTGGGCTTCTCCCGCAAGGCTGGCCCCGCGGGAGCACTCAGGGAGACTTCCCAGCAGCTCCTACCCAGGCAGCACTGTGTACCCCAGAGAAGGAGCCACAGTTAAGGAGGAGGTCGTGGTTAAAACTGCAGCCTCAAAAAAAAAAACCCAAAAAACAAAAAACTGCAGCCTCAGCAGCTCTGGGAAACGCAGGGCAAATCAGAGGGCAGCAAAGGAGGCAGGATTCTAATGGTCCAGTGTCCCTGGGGCAAAGCACAGGGAGAGAGTGTGTGCTCCTAGCCCACGAGGCCCATCTTTCAGTGGCATCCTCAAATGTTACTGGAATATGCAAGCAGATTAATTGGGTATTCTGGACGCATGAGTTCCTCTCTCTGGAACTTGAGAGAAATGACCCATTTCCCCGTGCTCCCAAAGGAGAGATTCAACAATAGCACCCTTTCTATTCTGAGGGATGAAAAGGATTCTAGAGGGAATAAACAAGCACAGACAGTATTTGGAGTACTGAGTCCTTTTCTTTCTTTCTTTCTTTCTTTCTTTCTTTCTTTCTTTCTTTCTTTCTTTCTTTTTCTCTTTCTCTCTCTCTTTCTTTTTTAAAGATTTTATTTATTTATTTGACAGAGAGATCACAAGTAGGCAGAGAGGCAGGCAGAGAGAGAGGAGGAAGCAGGCTTCCTGCTGAGCAGAGAGCCTGATATGGGCCTCAATCCCAGGACCCTGAGATCATGAGCTGAGCCGAAAACAGAGGCCTTAACCCACTAAGCCACCCAGGCACCCGAGTCTTTTTCTTTCTTAAAGATTTTATTTATTTAAGAGACAGAATGAGAGAGAGAGCACTAGCAGGGGGAGAAGGAGAAGCAGACCCCCCACTGAGCCGGGAGCCCGATACGGGACTCGATCCCAGGACCCTGGGATCCTGACCCGAGCTGAAGGCAGATGCTTAACTGACTGGACCACCCAGGGCCCCAGTACTGATTCTTTTTCTGATAGTAAAAATCGTATGCAGTTTGGATCTCGTTGCACATAGCTTGGTAACTCTTGATTAGTTACTCACCATGGTCATTTTCCTGTGCATGACATGTTACTGGCACTTAGACAGACTCCTGGCACGTGGGTGGCACTGAGCAGCCAGGCCGAATGTCGGGATAGATCATGGTCTTACACCTCCAGTGGCTCTAAACTTTGGGGGCCAAAGGCAGCCTATAGGGATATCTTTGCTTGACACAGTTTGGGGAGGGGGTCCTACTCTTCTAAAGTGTCTAGCGGGTGGAGGCCGGGGTACTGCTAAACATCTTAAAATGGACATGATCGCTTCGCCCCGAAGAGTTACCCTGACTGAATTTCCAACAATGAAGCGGTTCACAGCCCTGCTTTATACTGATAGAAACTTATTCCACATGACCTTTTAATGGATTTATAGTTTTGCAGCGTACTCTAATTTAGCCAATCCTCTTAATCATTCATACTGTTTCTCCTTTAACGATCCTGTCATTCCCGGGGTCCCTGGGTGCCTCAGTAGGTTAAGTATCTGCCTTCAGCTCAGGTTAAGATCCCGGGGTCCCGGGATTGAGCTCCGCATGGGGCTCCCTGCTTGGCGGGAAGCCTGCTTCTCCTTCTCTCACTTCCCTTGCTTGTGTTCCCTCTCTGGGTGTGTTTCTGTCAAATAAATAAATACAATTTTTTTAAAAAATAAAAAGAAAGATGTGCAAATGAACACTGAAAACAACTGTCCAGCCCTCTGAATGACTTAGTCATGTAATGTATTTCAATAAATGCTATGGAAGGGTATTCTCTCTTCCTATTTAATCTAGCTTGTTTTCAGTGCCAGATAAATGGGGCCAGCCAACCAAAGACAGAGAGAGAGAGGGGGGAGATTATGTCCGGCAGGCTACAAGGTGGGAAAGAGGCACAATGGTGCAGTGCAGTGGTTGTCATAGAAACTGAGACACATTCCAATTAAGTCGCTTTCTCAAAAAGGGAACTGGGATTTGAATTTAACTTAAGAGATGAGATATTTAACCACCACGGCAGGCCTACAAATGACACTCTTTCAACAAAAGAGAGTGTTGAGAGGATGGGGATCTATTTTGTGGTGTCCAAGCATTCAAGTTTTCTTTCACTCCTCCCAAATCGTTGTACCCTTCATCCTTCTGCTTCTTTTAAGATTTTATTTATTTGAGAGAGCGAGAGAGAAAGAGAGAGCGAGCGAGCACAAGCAGGGGTGGGTAGGGGCAGAAGGAGAGAGACAAGCACACTCCCTGCGGAGCAGGGATCCAGATGCAGGGCTGGGTCCCAGGGCCCCAGGTTCATGACCTGAGCCAAGGCAGACAGTTAACCAACTGAGCCAGCCAAGCATCCACTCTTCATCTTTCCCGATGCAAAGAAATGCCCATTTGACTATAAATTTAAAAAAATAATCCATAAAAATAGAATCTTTAAAAAAAGGTAGAGGAGAGCCTGGCTGTCTCAGTCTATGGCAACTCTTGATCTCGGAGTTGAGAGTTCGAGCCCCGAGATCTCGAGTGTAGAGATCACTTAAAAAAATAACCTAAGTAGGGGCACCTGGGTGGCTCAGAGGGTTGGGCCTCTGCCTTCAGCTCAGGTCATGATCTCAGGGTCCTGGATAGAGTCCCGAGTTGGGCTCTCTGCTCAGCGGGGAGCCTGCTTCCCCCTCTCTCTCTGCCTGCCTCTCTGCCTACTTGTGATTCTCTCTGTCAAATAAATAAATAAAATCTTTAAAAAAAACAAACAAACATAAATCTTAAAGAATCCAAAAATCCATAAAAAAATAAAATAGTACCCTTAATCTAGACTGAATCAAGAGCCAAGAAAAATCGGACAGGGCCAACTGAAACTAACCACACCTCAGGAGTCCTCATCCGCACAGCTCCTGCCTTACTTACATTTCACAACACCCCATGGAAAAGAAATTCCCCTCGATGCCCATGGAAATATCCTTGCTAAGCCTGAAATCATGGAGAAATGTTTCATGGAGGTTCCTTCCACCTTGTGAGTATTGGCAGTCTTTATGCCAGTGCCTCATCTAAAGCAAGGATACTTATCAAAAGGCGTGCCACCAGGTAGGTGGCTGGGCGGGGTCTCACAGAGGAGCAAGTGATGCTCTCTTACATTGACAAATCCTCCATTTTTTTGTTTCAAATATCTACCTTTCTCTGTGCAGTTCATTATCTTTGGGACAGATCCACCTCACGCTTGCTTCTGTGAGCGCTGAAGATCCCTTGTGCCCAATCCCATCCATGTAATTCCATATACTCACCATGGTGTTTGGTTTATGGATGGGGTCAATCAACAGTGGCCCACAGATCAAAGTATCCATCATCTGTGCTGCTTTCGCACAACCACGACAGAGTCCAACAATTGTAGAGGAGGCTGTGGGGCTGGTGAGGTTCAAGATATTTACCATCTAAACCCTTTATAGTAATAAAGTTTGACGATTCCTGATTTGCACAGGTGAGCAAAGTCTAATTATTTAAAAAGGGAAAGACTAGAACACCCAGTGCTTTGTTCTTTGGATCCTTCATATTTCTCCATGTTTACAGCGAATTCTCTGCCCTGATTTTTGAACCACTAATACAATAGGGCATTGCAAAATACCTATCCTGCATGCGTTTCGTATTCTGGAATACTTCATCACAAGATACGTGTGGGAAGAAGGGGTAGATATTGTCAGGTCCCCTCGCCCCCTCTATGTGTTTACATCTGGGGTGTTTATTAATAATAACAATGAGTGTCAAAAGTGTCATGCATTTTGGATAAACAGCAAAGAAACGATAAAAATAAATGAAAATGGTTACTTCCAAAGGATCCATGGGGATGAGATGTGAGTGAAACCTCCCTTTGTCTAACTTTTTATATAAATTTGACTTTTTTAAGAAGTATTGTATTTATTTATTTGACAGAGAGAGGGGAAGCACAAGCAGAGGGAGAAGCAGGCCCAGGAAGAGGGAGAAGCACGCTCCCAGCTGAACGAGGAGCCCAGCGCCATGGGACTTGATCCCAGGACCCTGGGACTATGACCTGAGCTGAAGGCAGTTGCTTAATGACTGAGCCATCCAGGTGCCCCTAAATTTGACTTTTGAACCATGTGGACATTGTACATATTGAAACATAAAGAAACAATTCTATTTTTTTTTATTTTTAAAGATTTTATTTATTGGGTTGCCTCAGTGGCTCAGCTGGTTGAGCATCCCGACTCTTGATTTCAGACCAGGTCTTGATCTTGGGATCCTGAGATGAGCCCCAAGTCTGGCTCTGTTCTCAGCATGGGGTTGGCTTGTCCCTCTTCCTCCCTCTTTGCCCTTCCTTGCACTTGTGCACTCTCTGTCTCTTTAAATAAACATTTAAAAACAAAACAAAAACAAAACAACTCTGGGGCACCTGGGTGGCTCAGTCGGTTAAGTATCTGTCGGTTAAGCATCTGTCTCATGCTCAGGTTGTGATCCCAGCGTCCTGGGATCAAGCAAGTCCTGCATCAGGCTCCCTGCTCAGCAGAGAGTCTGCTTCTCCCTCTGCCCCTAACCCCCCACTTTGTGCATTCTCTCTCTCTAATTAATATTTTTAAAAAGTAAGCAAACCCTAAAGATTTATTTAGAGAGAGAGAGTGCAAGCAGAACGGGGGAGCAGAGGGAGAGGGAGAGAATCTCAAACAGACTGTGTGCTGAGCACAGAGCCTGACATGGGCTCGAACTCACAACCCTGAGATCGTGACCCAAGCCAAAATCAAGAGTTGGACACTTAACTGACTGAGCCTCCCAGGCACCCCAAAATACCATTTTATATATACCTAAAGCTATGTGACCTTGAGGAGGGCACTCAACCTCTCTGTGCCTGTCTCCTCCTGTGCAAAATGTAGGTAACAACAGAATCCATCTCAAGACTTGGTGTAGAAACTCAGCGAAGTCATTTATATATTGCATTTAGCAAAACGTCTAGCATGTGCCTAGAGCCAAATAAATGTTGGCTATTATAAACTACTGATTTTAAGGTTGAGCTAATAATCACTACCCTGAGTCACAGGGAAAATGATATGACAATAATGCAGGTAAAGCATGGGACACATAGTAGACACTTAATAAAGTCTCTGGAATGTTAAGGTTCTACAGAGAGCCAGACCAATACAGTGTCTATAAAGAGATTTATTATGACGCACTGTCCAATACAGTGTCTATAAAGAGATTTATTATGACGCACTGTCCCGCATGTTCTGGGTCTGAGAAGGCCCACAGCCTGCCATCTGCACGCTGCAGACCCAGGAAAACCTGTGTTGCAAATTCTACAGTCGGGACCAGTCCCAGAGAATCTGCCCTTCTTCCACTTTTTTGTTCTACTTGGACCCTCAGTGAACTGGGCGACGCCCATCACAAAGGAGAGCGCCTTTGGCTTTATTCAGCCTGCTCATGCAAACGCTAACGTCTTCTGGAAACATTCTCACCAGCTCATCCATAAACCATCTTTAACCAAATACTTGACCTGTCCATGATCCAATCAAGTTGACACATAAAATTAACCACCACGGTCGCCAAAAAAGGGAGTGAGGGTCTGATTTATTTTAAAAAACCAGAGAAGACCATACAAATAGATGTTGTGAAATGGTGGGCCATGGGCTATATAACCAGCCTCCAGGTGTGTTCGGCCAACATAGTGTTTGCAAAACCATTTCTTTGAGTATCTCTAAAAACAGAGATACTTTCCACATGAATTGGGATTTCTTGCCAGGGGTGTGATCACAATGGAGGGGAATTCTAGGTCTGCATCCCCATGTGGCAACACTTCTGGAGATTTGGGATCGACTCCATCTTCAGTGATCCCCATTGCTCCCCATGCCTCACAGCCTGCCAGCATCCCTCACTTACATCATCTGCCTGGTGGGAACTGAGTTTGAGAACCCCTGCATTACAAGCAACACCCCTCAGTGCTCGGCCGAGCAATGGCGGGATGTGGCCACCAGGTGGCACCAGTAGAGGGCACGAGAGATTCGTCCAGGACCAGGCAGCTCTCAAGAGACTCCCGTGGGAGGTGGTCCTACTGGGTGCTGGGAGCATCCGATGTGGCTTCTTTAATCCTCACAGGTGCACACAGGGAGGAGCCCGTCTACAAGAACAGGCAAAGCATCTCTCTGGGTGGCCAGAAGGGTTTAAGGAACCACTGCACGTCCCAGGTTTGGCAGAACTTGGGCAGCACAGCGTGCGCTCAACATGGTAATTAGATGCCTCTGACCTTCAGTTCCACTGGTTGCTCCTGACAGTGACGGAACCCTGACAATGAGCTGGTACATAGCACCCTGAGTCAAGGCTACACTTCTCAGCCTCCTTTGCAGCCGGTGTTGACAGAACATGGGCAGTGATGTACCACCTTTACCCACTTTCATCTAATCTGTCCCTCCCTGTAGACTACACTGCACTTGTTCCCAGAAGTCCTGCCGGAGTAACCCTGGCCCTGCCTTCCCTTCTCCCAGCTTGTGGGAAGGACGTACTTACTTGCTTGTGGTCCCTTGGGATCCCGTACTTTTCTTCATCATAGCACTTGCCACCCTCATGGCTGCCCATTCGTTTGTCTCCCCACCCCCTGCCCACACCACCCCAACCCAAAGGACTCTGAGGTGCAGCTGTCACCCTTGCCCCAGTGCGGGCACTCTGGCTTGCAGGAATGAACGAGATGGTTCCTCTTGGGGTAAGATGTCCTGGCTCCCAATCTGAGCACTTGAGGAGCTCTTTCTCCTTTCCAGTTTGACTGAGATATAATCAACATATAATACCGTGTGAGTCTAAGGTGTACAGTGTGGTGACCTGACACACTTGGATTTCTGCTGAGGGTGGGCTGGGGAAGGCAGTGAAAGAGCCTGCTGTCCACCCCCACCCCCACCTCACTTAGGCAAAATGTCATTTGATAATGGTTGGATTGCTTAAGAAACCCCAAACTGACCAGTGATCTAGACAACGCCCCTGCTTTATTAGCGCTGATGTGAGCTGCCGTCTGGGGTGTTTCTCAGGGTCCAGGCAAAATCCTAACACCTGGACCTCACTTCGCTCCCAAGCAGCCAACTCGGGTAGAAAAGTATGCTCTTCCCCTCTAGGTTCTTTGGCTGGTCTGATCATTAAATTGATATAAGACAGATTAACAGGAGGAGCCCAAAAGTTTAATAACATTTGCACCTCCCGTGCACTAGGGAGAGACCTGGGAACACGGAGTAACTGAATTGGTTATTGGCCATCACCTCTGATACCGTCTTCAGGCGGGGACAAAAGATGGTGGGAGTCAGTTATGGGGGGTGCCCTGGAAAAGCAGTGAGCAACAGCAGGTCGTTGTGCAGATTTTCCATTGATCTGAAGTTCCTAGAGATTTAGAATCCTGCCCTCTTACCAGGAGACAGCCTTACAAGTGGGAGATTTCCCTTAGAATGTCACTTAAAAAGGGTAACCACAACTCAGTTTTTAGAGCTTGTCTTATGTTTGCAGTTTCTTAAAAATAACCTGCTTAAGACAATCAACATGGGGCACCTGGATGGCTCAGTCAGTTAAGCGTCTGCCTTCTACTCAGGTCATGATCTCAGGGCCTCAAAGGGGGCAGGGCAATAAGCTGACATTTACCCTGCCGTACAGACGGGGCCCTCAGATAAAACCTATCTTTGATAATAACTCCAAATCTGGAAAAGACCCCCAACTTCGAGTCTCTCGGCAGTTAAGTGAGGGACAAAAGCTTCTCTGGAACCTACAGGGTCTCGATTGCCTTCAGCCCCAAATAGTCCACATGCCAAAGTGGCACATTTTGGGAAGACCTGTTCTTGATGTGGGAAAGAGAGGCATAATAAAAATTACAAAATTTCCTTACTACCTACAGCCCACTGACAAGTCCTTCAAATAGGCAGTGGCATTTCTCTGGGAACTCAGCGGCCTTGATATTAATACTTTGCTGAAGGCAAAAGGCAATCCTAGCCCAACCCCCAGGACCCTGTAAGTCGACTTTAACATATAGAAATTCCTTTGGAAACCTCTTTTATCTCTACCTTCCAAGATATGCTTTGGCAACCATCCCCCAAGCATGTGACCCACCGATACACATCTGAAGGGTCTCAGGACTCAGGTTTTATTAGACAGAAATAAATGACCTTTCCCCCCCCCAAAAAAATAAATAAAATATAAAAAGAATTAATGACCTTTTCCCGACAATAGCTAGCCCCCTCAAGGTCCTGGAAACCTTGTTTCCAAAGAGACTTAGGCTATCCCTAATCCCCTGCCAACTGGACCAGTATAATGGGCCACTCCTCGTGACCTCAGAGCTGCTCTTTCTGCCCACAGGTCCTGTCCCTGTGTTTTAATGAAACCACCTTTTTACACCAAAGACATCTCAAGAATTCTTTCTTGGCCATCAGCTTTGAACCCTAACGTTTCCTACCTCATTCTGAACCCCTTCAGGTACAAATCAGCACCAGCCACACAGAGATCTGGGAGGGTCCCAAATGCAAAGCTTCCAGGTCCTCAGGATGAGCTCCCCTCCCAGCACTTGTATGTATCACCAACCTGGAAACTCACCCAAGCCTCGGGGCCTGGGAGCTTACTGGCATTTCACTAAGTAGTCCTGAGTGCCAGATTCTCCCCTCTACCTGGAGACTGAGTTTATCAGGTAGCCCAAAGCCCCAAACTTCTAATCACATGGCTGGGTGGGTCTTCCCCACTCCCCCTCATGACCAGGGACCTCAGCATAAACTCAAGTGTGGTCTGAGGGACCCACCCTGGAATTACAAAGCCCCTCCTATCACTAGAGGATTCCAAAGATCCCCCAGTTCCCTCCTGGAAGCCAGGGAATGACAGCCAACCAAACTCTTACTCAGCAACTTAAGGCAAGGCAAAAAAAATAGTTACTATGATGACCAATAGTTAAGTTTTATTTTTTTAATATTTTATTTATTTATTTGACAGAGAGATCACAAGTAGGCAGAGAGGCTGGCAGAGAGAGAGGAGGAAGCAGGCTCCCTGCTGAGCAGAGAGCCTGACGCAGGCCTCCATCCAGGATCCTGAGACCATGACCTGAGCCGAAGGCAGAGGCTTTAACCCACTGAGCCACCCAGGTGCCTAAAAGACAAAGAACACCCTTTCTCCTCTCAGGAAACTGCAACAGTAGCCCCCAACACCCGCAAGCCTCCAGGGGCTGGGCAAGCTGGATATCCCAGAGGGAGCCTGGGCCACCAGCCATCAGTTCCCAGGGAACGATCATGGAAAACTGCTAAGGCTGACTTCAGTTTGCCAGTGGCCTGGGTCCCTGGGAGACAGTGCACAGGAAAGAGCCCTTGCGGGGTGAGCAGCCCTGGCTGAGCTATTTGACCCCCTATTTCCATCTGGTGAACAGGGAGACCAAGGCGCAGGAGGCTGCCAGAAACATGAAATGACTGGATGTGCCCTGGGCATCTGACAAGGGCTCAAGGAGAGTCACCCTGATCACTAGTTGCCTAACAGTTAAGAACTTCCTGGGCCCAGCTGCTGAGGC
Organism: Spilogale gracilis; assembly: GCA_004023965.1. Taxonomy (NCBI): domain Eukaryota; kingdom Metazoa; phylum Chordata; class Mammalia; order Carnivora; family Mephitidae; genus Spilogale; species Spilogale gracilis. The sequence goes on from PITA01001965.1 coordinate 172,794, forward strand.
CACCATCCTGCGATCTCCTGGCACCTGGCCTCAGGCCTGGTCTGTAACACGGAGGTGATAACACCATTACATCAGGAGCGGTGCAAGGATTCACTGCAGCCCCTCTCAAACACCAGAACAGTGTCACACGCACACACCCCACTTTGGGCAGATGGAAGGCTATTTACCCACGTGTCTGCAAAAGCGCGATGTCCCCAGGCCCCTACGGGAACATTCCAAAGCGGCTCTCTGACCTCCCCAACCCACGAGGAGGGCCAGCCAAGGGGCCAGATGACCTCTCACCCCTACTCTCGAGTTCAGCTCCGAAGTTAAGAGGTGTACAGCTCCGAAGCTGACAAAATAAGGCTTTCCAATATGCTTTCCAAACAGGGGTAAAATGGGGCTGCTAAGGCAGCTTGGCTGTTGACCACTTGCCCTACATCCCACTCCCAGATATCCCGTGAGATATTGAGCCCCATGGCCCCGCACCAGGATGTGGGTCAGCCGGGAAGCAGCCGCTATTGCTGGAGGAGGCAGTGGGTTCAGAAGTCCTCCCCAGCCCAGCCGGCGCACGCAAGCGTCCCACGATGCCGCGCCAGGAGCGCACTTCCCCATGGCCTTGCCACACAGGTCGCCCCGGAAGGGCCACGCCCCGGAGTGGCCCCGCAGGTGCTGTGCCAGGTAGGGGCGCTGGGGGCGCACCGGGGGCAGCTCCTGCCACACCGCGGGAACCCAAAGGGCCTCTAGCTCTTGTGGATGCACAGGTGCTGCAGCAGGGAGGCGGGCAAGCAGGAGGCCTTGCCGCAGATCCCACAGCAGACATGCACCTTTGGGCGGTATGAGAGGTGCGCGCTCTGGCTGAAGGTGGGGCCACCCGCCTGTGTGCATGTCCAAACGCTGCTCCAGGGGTGCCTGGGTGGCTCAGTCAGTTAAGCGTCTGCCTTCAGCTCGGGTCACGATCCCAGAGTCCTGGGCTCAAGTCCTGCATGGGGATCCTTGCTTGGCAGAGAGTCTGCTTCCCCCTCTGCCTTCTCTGCCTGCCACTCTCCCTGCTTGTGTGTGCTCTCGCTCACTCTAACAAATAAATAAAATCTTTAAAAAACAAAGCAAGCAAAAACAAAGAATGACAGCGATCCTCAAAGCTCTTCCCTTAGACTGCACACCAATGCCTCTCTTTGGAAGGAGCTTTCCACAGTCTTGTACACAGTCTGCCCTACTAAACCCATACTACCCGGGGCCTTTGGCCTCTGGGAAGATCAGTTACCCCAAGAGCAGCTCCTGCCTCCAGGCCCGTCTGGGCTCAGCACACTGAGTGACCTCCAACAGATTTGCAGGGGTTTACTCCCCAGAAACATCCCTGCTCTTGTGCCTCCAATTAAGTCACTCCAGCTGAAAGAGTCTGAGTATGTACACGTTGCCCAGGAGGTGTCCAAAAAGGAAAATATAGTTCAGTTCTTGGGAAAGTGTTCCCACCCCGTCCCCAGCGCAGCAGAGTGATGTGCACAAAGTGCCCTCGTTCTGGGCCTTAGCTCCAAACCAGTTCATCCCAGCTCCACCTGCTAACAACTCAGCCCTCGGTTTATAGGATGGACTTGAGGGGCGCCTGGCTCAGACAGTTAAGTGTCTGTCTTCAGCTCAGGTCAGCATCTCGGGTCCTCAGATGGAACCCCGCACTGGGCTCCCTGCTCAACGGGGAGTCTGCTTCTCCTGCTTCTCCCTCTGCCACTCCTTTGCTCCATCTCTTTCTCAAATAAATAAATAAAAATCTTAAAAAAAAAAAAAAAAAAAAGGACTTGAATTCCTGTCTCCAGGGTGGCCATGTGACTCAGAAGTACTGGATGCTGAGAGAAAAGAAGGTCTGGTCCCTTCATTCTCTTGCAAAGACACCAATCCATCCCAGGCGCTCCACCACAAAGTCCTCCTCCAAACCCAGTCACTTCCCAAAGACCCCACCTGGGAACACCAAGATAGGAACAATTAGGGATTCAACATATGGATGCGGGGTGGGTGAGCATGGACCAAACAGCTTCTATAAGCTGGAAGAAGCAAAGAAAAGGAGTGTTCCCTCAGCTGTTCGTTTAGCACAAGGGATGACTTAACTGTTCGGGAGGGTAAATTCTCCTCTACCCTGCCAAGGTTTCTCTGGCTGGCCTAAGAACTAAACTGACACAGGACCGATTCATGGGGGAACATCAAATTTAATTTTGAACATACAGGATCCCCACATACAAGAGAGGTTCCAAGACAGAGAGGTAAGCTGAGGTAGGTCTCAGGGCCACGCTGAGCTGAGGAGTGGGCGGGGGGCTGCGGCCTCAAAAGGAAGCAGGGCAGTAAGAACACACGTTTGGTAAGTACATGTTTGCCCTCCCGTACAGTTGGGGCCCTCATATAAAACCTGTCTTGGATCCTAACTCTGGAAAAGACCCCCAATTTAGAGTCTTCTCAGTAGTTAAGTGAGGGGCAAAAGTTTCTCTTAAGCCTACAGGGTCTCGATTGCCTTCAGCTCAAAAGAGTCAATGTGCCAAAGCCAAAATAGGCCAAAGACCCTTCAAGGATTTAGGAATGAAGTCATTAATGAATGTTAGAGCGCAACAGACCATTACAGATGGTTTCTCAATCCTACACGCACTAGAATCTTCTGAGGAGTTGTAGAACACCATGCACTGGGTTATGACCATGACAATTTGAATGCTCTCCAGAGGTGCAACTGGGCACAGTATTATTTTTTTTTACAGCTCCCAAGTGGCTCTGAGGTACAGCCAAGATTGAGAACCAATGAATCTACAAAGTTTTGGAGTCTTTTAAGATTTCATTTTTAAGGGGCACCTGAGTGGCTCAGTAGGTTAAGCGTCATGGTCAAGTGATGATCCCAGGGTCCTGGGATAGAGCCCTACATCAAGATCCCTGCTCACTGGGGAGCCTACTTCTCCCTCTCCCTCTGCCTGCTGCTCCCCCTGCTTCTGAGTGCTTTCTCTCTGTCAAATAAATAAATATTTTTTTAAAAAAAGATTTTGCGGGGGGGTCAAGATGGCGGAAGGCCAGGTGACCGCATTTCGGGGAGTTCCCTGAAGAGAGCTGAATTCCAGCAAAAAAACCACTACAAGACCACCGTGAACACCCATGAAACCAGCCTGAAATGTGATATTTCCCACTTCTGGACCACGAGAGACAAAGAACATCGGCAAAAAGGTAGAAACAAATTGGAGGGTCTGGAGG